>QLOD02000002.1:19965938-19992301 GCA_003260245.2 Sideroxylon spinosum
ACAACTTTATATCAAATCAATAACAAATATCTAACCATCATTACAAAACAAACTTTTTACACTCCAAACACTCAAAAGTTACCCTTTTGGGTTTTTTTTTTATTTTTTATGTGACTCCAAACGCAGCCTAAATTGCACGGATAAATTTGGGAGAGGAGTGGTGGCTTTAATATTTAAATTAAATTACAAGAGAGAGAGGGGTTTTAATATTTAAATTAAAGCTGGGACACGGATAAAATTTAAATTAATTATTCTATTTTTTTGAATATTTAAATTAAATTACGAGAGAGAGAGGGACTTTAATATTTAAATCAAAGCTGGGGCACGGATAAAATTTAAATTAATTATTCTATTTTTTTATAAAAATTTATCAATTTTTTATTTTATTTTTTTTGCCATTCCAATTTTTTATTTTTTATTATTTCTATCTCATCAAAAATTTTACTAAAATTTATCAATCTTTTACTAAATTTTAGTAATTTCTCATAATCAAATCTTACCGTAAATCATTTTTACATCATATCTTTGGACTTTTGTTGTATTTTTAAATTTTTTCTTACTATCTAACACTATTATTATTTACAAAATATCATGTATATTTATCTAACGCCATTAAAACACATCATTTGATTTGATACTTATCCCAATTATCAACCACGTCATCAACATAGCTGGCCATCTTTTTCAAATTTTGAAATTTAAAATTCAACTAAATATCTCTATAAAAAATTATAACCAATGATAAGACATTTGTCCCATGTGTCCCATGTGTCATTGATGTGAAAAATAAAGAAAAGGGAGGGTAAGGGGTACTGGGTCTGGCGGAAAGGTTTTTTCTTTATTTATTTTTAAATAAATAATTTTTTATTTGATAGATTTCTTTTAGTTTAATTTAAGACATCTAAAGAATTTAAATTTGGTATATTTGTAATCATTAGATTTATTTAATGGTTAAGATTATTTTCTTTTCCTCTTTACTTTAGTTGTCTTTTTTATGATGTTATATAAAAATATACTCTCTTACTCTTTCTATATTTTGTAAAATATTTTTTATATCTATACAATGAAACACAAATGTCTGAAATGACAGTTGTGTACGTGTTGTCTGGTAGAGAAGGTTGGCTGAGAGAGAAATGATGAGGGCAAGTGAGACAGACGACAAGCAGGCATGGCTGCTATTTTTCACTGGAGAGAGAGAGAGATAGATATATATAAATATAAATATATATATTATATATAGATGATTGATGGCAACTGCAAACTTGGCTGAGCAACAGATGTGACACATTCGTAGTCAGTTTAAAAGGCAATGGTTATTTAAGTCAAGTGTCAAGGACAAAGAAATCAGACAAATTTTGAAATGGAGTGGCCATTTGATTCGTCGGCATATCGGAGTTATTTTTATAATTTTTTGTGAAAAGTTTGTCATTAATTTTATTTTTAATAATTTTGTTTAATTTTTTTAAATTAAATTTTATCTTTTTTATTTTTTATTTTTTTTTTGTATTCCATCAATTTTGATAATAGATGTTGATTTTTGGAGTGTGAAGAGTTTATCATTTTTTTAAAATTTTGTCAGATGTCACTTTTATATTGATTTTTGTTTTTTTTGACAAGTTTAACACCATTTAAATTTACTCTATTAAATTTATCTCTTTTACTTTTTTAAATATTCCTCTCTCTAAATCTATTTGTATTTCATCTTTTTTTTTTTTTAATTTAGTGACTTTTATCTTTTAGGTTTTTTTTAATAATTTAATTTTAGTTAAAATGTACCTGGGTCAAAGTTATATTCTATTAAATTTTTTTAGTTGTGATTTTCATTTTCCAATTTATTTTTAATATTTTTAATGAAAAGTTTATCATTTTTTAATTTTAAATAACTTTATTTAATTTTTTACAATCCAATTTTGTTAATTTTGTTATTTTATACTCCCTCATCTTTGACAATGAATATTGATTTTTGAAGTGTAAGATGTTTATCCATTTTTTGAATCAAAATTTGTCAGTTGTCATTTTTACACCAACTCTTAATTTTTTTGATAAATTAAATACCATCTAAATTTGCTCTATTAAATTTATCTCTTTTATTATTTTTAAATGTTAGTCTCCCATGATTCATTTGCATTTCTTTCTCCTGTTTTTATTCTATGATTTTTATTTTTTTTAATTTGGTTTTAGTTAAATTGTATCTAGATCATGGTTACATTATTGTTAATTTTTTTATCAGTGATTCTTTTGTTCACAAGTTATTTTTATAATCTTTCATGTAATTTTTTTATTATTGATTCTTATGTTTACAAGTTATTTCAATTTTTGGCTACTTAAATTATGTTTTCGTGCCAGCAATTTCTAGAAATCATTTTATTTAGGTAATTTTATAGATTTTCTTTTAACTTTTTATAAAATTTATTTTATTTATTAAACAATATAACTCAATGATTTGATATTTATTTCCTATTTAAGAGTAGAGATTTTGTTTCATAACTATCAATAGCTGAAATTTATTGAAGAGAGAATTTTACAGGGTTTGGTTCAAATTTAAAATTTATTGTCTGTATTCAAAAAATGGTGACAGTCCAATAATATTCACAAATATATTTAACTTCTGTATAAATTTTTTTAATAATCTTTTAAAAAATAATTTTATTTATTTTTTTCAAACTCTTTATAAATTAAGTTATTTCTCGTACCTTTAAACACGGGTGGCAACGGTGGGAAAATACCTTGCCAGACGTCGAAATTGCGTTGATATTTTTAGTAGTACACGTGCTGTGCCAGCGTTTCCCAAGGATTGGCCTTCTAATTTAGGCCACGAGTCATTGGGGTCTGCACGCGGGCGCACAACTTCCTTCAATGGTATCATTTTTGAGAATATTATTTACCATAAATTAATATTACAATAGTATTAATTTAATAAAATTAAATAAAATTTTCAATAATAAATTATTATTTATTAAATATTATTTTGATAAAACAATTCAATAACTAATCAACTTTAGTTCGATTAAGTAAATTATTATTTTATAATTTTATTATAATTATTTATAAGATAAAGTTACCTAAAATTAGAACGTAAATGAATGTTTTTATCGGATAATAAAAAATAATATAATTTTTTTATTTCTCCCATCCACCTCACCCCTAACAATTTATCACCATAAGTGGTAATTCATACTCAAGTTTAATTGTTATCTATTTTTCAAACTAATGTAATAAAGAGTAAAAATTATTATAGTAAAATTTGTTCTTCATTACTTCCAAAAATAAGCATGCACGAAATTAAAAAAAAAAAAACTAACAAAATAGATGCTATTTTGAAATGAATAAATTTCCTTTTTGTTAAAATAAAATTAAATTATGTGACCGTTATAATTTTTATTATAGTACAAGTTAATAAACTTTTTTTTAAAGTAACTTATATAACAATATAATACATTGATTTGATATTTATATGTTTTCAACCGCTAAATTTATTCAATGATTGGATTATCTTTTTTTCCTCTTCACTTTGGTTCTTTTTCTGGTCATTTCATGTAAAAAGTATAATCCCTTACTTTTCCCGTATATATTTTTTAAATACTTTGAATATTTTTTGTAATAAATAATAAAATTGTATATATTTATTAAATAATATATGGATACTTGTTAGATCAAATTAACTAAATTTGTTATTTAAAAAAAAACTATATTTAGACTTTAATTTTCTTTAAAAACTTATTAAAAATTAAACATTTAAATTAATTTTCAATTTTAATGTGCTTAAAACTTAAATTTTTAAATATATGTACTTTTACACTTTTTGTGTCATTTATATAATAAAGAAATTTGAAATATTTTTAACTATTGGATTTACTTAATGACCAAGATTATTATATTTTTTTTTTTACTTTGGTTGTCTTTTTGATCATTTTATATAAAAATATACTCTTTTACTCTTCTTATATTTTTTTGAAATACTTTTTATATGAAATGTTTTAAATTAATATTTAAAAAAATGATAATATTTGTAATAAATAATAAAATTTTATACATTAGTTAAATACTATATGGATACTTTTATTTTTTTGATTAGTGATTTTTATTTTTATAAATTATTTTTATAGTTTTTTTTATGAATTTTTATTTTATAAATTTAAATTATTGATATGTTAAAAAAAAATTTTTTTTTTGGTGCTTAAGCACTAACAATTATTAGTGTATGTGTATATATATTATATTATATTATATACATGGTGACACGTGCAAGAAAAAATACACTATAAAAAACTTTGTGATGGGACATGAAAGTAATTCTTTGCTCACGTCTTTCGTCCCACATCGACCAGATTAGTTAGAATTGAAAGCCTTCATGTAACCAAGTAAAGTATTCACCTGACGTCCCTTCGGGGACATCCGATAAAATTGGAACGATACAGAGAAGATTAGCATGGCCCCTGCGCAAGGATGACACGCACAAATCGAGAAATGGTCCAAATTTTTTTCTTTCCAATTTCACCCTTAAATCTGGGCAACTAAATTACCAAACTGTGCTCCATTTCTACTCCTTTCCCACAAACAACTCTGACGGCGAGTGCACCTCTTCCAAAGCCCCGCAAAGTGACGGCGCCTCTTTCTGTTCCAATTTCACCCTTAAATCTGGGTAGTTAAATTACCAAACTGCGCTCCATTTCTACTCCTTTCCCACAAATAACTCCGTCGGCGAGTGCACTTGTTCCACAACCCGGCATCGTGACGGCGCCTCTTTCTGCTGTGGGGTCGCCTTGCTCTGAGATACTTTCTGTAAGCTCGGCATCTGACATCTCTCTCTCTCTCTCTACGACATACATCTATCCATTTTTTTAATTTTTAATCACTTTATTTAGTTTTTAGAATCAAAATTCGTTACCCGTTATTTTTATATCAATTTTTAAATACCATCTAAATTTATTTTATTGAATTGATCTCTTTTATTATTTTTAAATGTAAGTCTTCCTTGATTTATTTGTATTTCTTCCCCCTTTTTTATTTTGTGATTTTTATTATGTTTACAAGTTATTTTTATAATTTGTTACGTAAACATATCTTATAAATTTATATTTCAATTTTTTACTACTCAAATTATACTTTCGTACCAACAATTTCTAGAAATCATTTTATTTAGGTAATTTTATAGATTTTTTTTAATTTTTTGTAAAATTTATTTTATAATTCAATGATTTGACATTTATTTCCAATTCAAGAGTAGAAATTTTGTTTCATAACTATCAATGACTGAGATTTATTGGAAAGAGAGTTTTGTAGAGCTTGGTTCAAATTTAAAATCCACTGTTTGTATTTTAAAAATGGTGACAGTCTAATAATATTCTCATAAATATATTTGACTTCTATATAAATTTTTTTATTAATTTTTTAAAAAAATAATTTTATTTATTTTTTCGATTTCTTTATAAGTTGCCATAACTAGTACCACACAGTTGAGAACCCAGTTTCTGTCTTGTATGGTTGGCGCCTAGGTCGTTGTCTCACAACGAATCTCAGATGCTTAGAATTTTGGTTTGATCTCAATAAATGTGATATTTTCTCTCACTAGGGTTTGTACTTGGATAATTTCGTTGTTGGATTGGATTGGCAGGTGAAAATCCATGTGCGTTGTGCTTTTTTTTTCTCCACTTGTATTGAGGGGGCTTTAGTCCACTGTGTTCAAACCAATCAACCAAAAATTCAGGGATGTAAGTGGTTGGATTTGGTTTGGTGGTGATTATATTGGGGATTTTGAAGTGGGCATGTTGGTGAAGGAGGATGAGTCCTCGGCGAGTGGCAGCGGCTGTGGCAGTTCTCGGGTTCCTGAAGCCAGGAAAACCTATTGGCGGTCGGCGTCATGGTCCTCTTCCTGATCGATTTTGCCACCTTTGAACATAGACAGTGAGAAAGATGTGGTTGATCCAAATGGGAATAGTGTGCAAAGCAAACGGTTGCCTGCTCCATTAAGCTCTGGATCCCAATAGAATACGAAGGCTCGATCACTTTTGCCGCCATTACAACCGCTGGCAATTGCTCGCTGGAGCTTAGATGAGTAGCCGAAAGCATGGTCAGATGATGCTGGGGAGGAATGGTCAGTTCCTAGCACCCCTGGGGGGAGGGTTTCAAACAAGGCTGGAGAGAGATCGAAGCTTGATTCGTTGACAAATCAAAGAAACTTGGATGAAAATGGTGGCCTTGCTAAGAGGGAAAAGATTACAGTTTTTGTTAAAGAGTGTTCCAATGTAGCTGAACATATAATCTTGGTGGGGACAGAGTTGCGAAAGACAGGGATATACTTAAGCAGAATGGGATTACCCATATACTTAATTGTGTGGGTTTTGTTTGCCCGGAATATTTCAAACCTGACTTTGTGTACAGAACTCTCTGGGTGCAGGACAGTCCCTCGGAAGATATTACTAGCATATTGTATGTGTTTTTGATTATTTTGAAGATGTCAGGGGAACAAGCTAGAAGAGTTTTTGTTCATTGTTGTCAAGGGGTCTCTCGGTCCACTTCACTGCTAATTGCTTATCTTCTGTGGAGAGAAGGGCAAAGCTTTGATGATGCATTTCAGTATGTTAAGTTAGCTAGGGGGATTGCTGATCCGAATATGGGTTTTGCATGCCACTTATTACTGTGCCAGAGAAGGGTGCATCTTTTCCTCTAAGCCTCAGTTCATTATTGCAGATGTATAGAATTGGCCCACACTCACCATATGATCCTCTGCATCTTGTCCCAAAAATGTTGAATTATCCTTCTCCATCTACCTTGGATTCTAGAGGCACATTTATCGTTCATATACACTCTGCAATCTATGTTTGGGTTGGCATCAAATGTGCAGCTATCACGGAAAGGGATGCCAGGGGAGCTGTTTGCCAGATTGTTCGGTATGAGAAAATGTAGGCGCCGATAGTAATGATTAATGAGGGGGAAGAACCGCCATATTTTTGGGGATGTCTTTTCCACTCTCCCATCTGTGGCGGATAAATCTAGCAATGGAGTGGATGTAATTGAGTCATCAATTAAGATTTGCCGTGGTAAGAGAAAAGTGGGTTCCTATGATACTGACTTTGAGATTTTCCAAAAAGCAATAATGGGGGGCTTTGTTCCTCCATTTTCACTATCTGAAAATGAACACGAAGCCCATCCTCCTGTAAGAGAAAGTAGTTGGAGTGTGCTGAGGCGTAAGTTTGCTTCTGGCAATATAAAGGACTTTGTCTCTGCTTCAAAGTTTGCACTCTCCAGAGTCCACCCGGCTTCCATGTCAATATTAAGTGTAGATAAGTTTGCTTCTAAGTCATTACATTCTTCTACAAATTTATTGTCGTCATCATCCCTATCATCAGTATCACTGTCCTCATCTTTGCCATCATCTTCTTCCTCTCCGTATCTCTCTCCAGACTCCATCTCTTCTGATTCAAGCCTCTGTCCAACATACTCTTTGGATTCCATTGCAGCAGCTCCATCAACAGTGCCATCTTCTCACTCACAATCTTCAACACTGTCCAGTTTCTCAAATTTTCCCCATGTCTCATCCAAAATTTTTCCTCATTCCATAACTAGAACTTCAGAATTTATTGATGTTAATTTTACTTTTGGGCCTTGTTCTCTATCAGTGTCCTCACCATCTAAAGGATCTTCACTTTCTATTGCTGAGCGTAGAGGTAGCTTGTCAAAGTCTCTTACACTGCCAGTGCGGACCGATGGCTCAAGGGGAAAGGGGGTTCCGTCAAATTATCTTTCTAGTCAACATGATTGTATCATAAAAGATATGAATATCTCTATATCAGAAGCACATGAAATAGGAAATCTTGTATAGCCCAAGAGAGGAGGAGGCTCAGGGCAAGAATACGAGTTACAAGCATCTTCATGTAGAAGGTTGCTTTCTCGAAAACTTCTGATGAACAATGCAGAAATCATCCTTCGGAAAAGGTCTTGTCTGGATTTACGGGATTTTTGGCAAGTGGTTCAGCAGGTTGTAACCCAATGGAACTAGTGGTGTTTCGCTGGCCTAGCTTGGAAAAGGTTGTGACATTTGGTGCTGGTGATTTGAACTCTGAAGCTATGTTCATTTTTGTTACTCCAAGTAGAGTTTTAGGTAAAATTAAGGATAAAATTCTTTATTTTTCGGTAGGCAAATGTTTTAGGCATGGTAAATGCAATATTGAACTAGGTAACAAGATAGAGAGAGGTGATCTAGTAGAGATTGACTGGAATCAAGTTAGTTCTGATGTTCTGACTCAAATGGGTTTGCCAGTGGGCACTAACATTAAGGTGTGTATTTACTTTGGAGTTTGTACTTGATTTTGTCTTGTTTTATTACTTCTCTGGATTATCTGCAAGCTCTTGTTGGAATTTTTTTTTTTTAGTTCTTCACCATACATTTGCCTCATGATACTGTTATATCTTTTTATTAGTATAAAATCTATTGAAGAAAAGCATCAAGAGAATGCAAACCAATCTGCAATAAAAAAGGGAAAAGACTTACTTTTGAATAAGAAAAACTACAGCCGCCGTGTGTTATCACTGTTGATCGTTTGCAGCAGTCGTTTTGATTGGAGGATAAGGTGAAACCTGTGGAGTTGTTTGGATGTGCATGGCTTCTAAATTGAAACCCTCAAAGACTCTTATTTTGGAGTGCAGGACTATTAAAATCCTTTGCTTTTAATTTACCTTTTATTTTTTTATTATTTTGTTTTTTTTTTTTTTTTTTTTTGGTCCCTTGTCAATTTATAGTTGCTTGTAGCTCTTGTATGCCATAGATTTTCTATATGTTACAGTCTTGCTCTTTGTATTTCGTTGGATAAGCATGTAGAAATTTGAACAATTAAGTTAGATTGTGCTGGATTTCTAATGCTAAGGGGGAAATCATCCCTTAAGTGTTGGTTTTGTCATTGGAATGACGATATACTTTACATGATTAAACCAATCCAATTTCCTAAGTAGAGAAGGACTAGCTCAAGTGAAAAAAGGCACCTGGTCATGGGTTCGGTTCATCCAATCTCCTTTTTCTAATAAATAATATTTACATATTGAATAAAAGAACTAATCCAATTTTCCCATGCTATCAATCAAGGATGGGAAGAAAAGAATACTTTGAATGCAAAAGGAGCTGCTATTGCATATCTTTGCCTAGAACTGAAACCGACTATGCTCTTGAAGTTTATACTGACTTGCAAACTTGTCAAGAGCCCAGTTTCTTGGAATGGCTTTGTTGTTTGTTTCCACCCATTATTTAATGGAGGCTTGTGTAGTGATCAAAAAGCTACTTGTTGCCAACTGTAGGTGATCGGGTCACTCTCGTCGTGGGAGGAGGCCCATATGCCACCCTCCACCACAGCAAAGTAGCATCACTCACAGTATCCCCGCAACTGTACCATTGCGGCGTGTACTTTTTAGTTTAAGCCTCCCCCTCTCCTCTTGCTTGGGGCATTTGGGGTTAAGAGGCATTACAAACCCCCCGCCATGGGATTCCTTTTTGGGACTTTCAAGTTTGAACACCTAATAGACTAATCTCATTCCCCAGGGCTAGGAGCGAGGCCCAAGGGTTGCCCAATCAAAAGGCTCACAAGCATACATGTCTTGGGACCATCTGGGGATGAGTAACTTGGTGGCTATAGTTAAGGATCTGTTAAAGCACTTTCGACTAGCCTAAGGAGAGAGGATCATTACCTGACAAAACCAACTCCATACTACACAACCAATCTGTACCTATACGATCACGATTGTTGCACTAGCTAATCATGCAGAGGTGTTGTTACCTCTTGGTCGGTGTACCTTCACCAATTGATGAGTCAGATCATGCAAAGTCGACCACTGTAGTTGAAATGGGCGCTCAAATCAAGATTGCTTCAATTCTTCCCAAAATCTCTTCAATGCAATCTAGGCTACATCAAGGTACATAGATGCCTTTGGTGTTTATTCCTTTTGTTAGTTATGGTTGGAGGGGAGTTGATGGTAGGCCATGGCTTGGGATTCGATCAAGTGGGTCACCAACAAAGATTTTGTTTCTTTTTTTGGTGAGCTAATAGTGAAAATTATCTTAACCGTATAAATAGAATATGCAGTCATATTTAATTGGTGTTTTTTTGTGTAAGTGCGATGAGGAGGTTAACTCACATCTCATTTATTGTTTAGTCATGCGTAAATTACGGTCCCTTATTCTCACTACTTTGGAAAGCTAGTGGCTTTGGAAATTCTGTTGTGTTGGGAGGGAGGCAGGGTGGAGAGATTGAAGGAATCATTTTGAGATTGTCTCTCATTTTTTTGTTTTGACTTATTTGGATGAAAAGTAATAAAAAATTATTTCAAGGTGTTGAATGTTATCTCACATCGGCTCATGATAAAAGTTACTTCCCCATATAGGAGATGGACGATTCTTATCTTAACACTTAGATTTTGATATTGAGATATCTTCTCTTATATGTTGTTGGGCTTATTTATATGGTGTTAGAGCGAGTTTTAAATTGGGCCTCATCATTATCCACGCTGAGCCTATATCCATGCGACTCAACTTGAGGGGAGCTGTTAGATGTTGTTCTACATCGGCCCGTAATAAAAGTTACTCCCCCCATATAAGAGATGGATGTCCCTTATCTTAACACTTAGGTTTTGAGGTTAAGGCCTCTATTATTATATGTTGATGGCCTTATTTACACAAGGAATTGAACAGCCAGTGCTTAGGTTGAAAAGTTTGCTTATGATATAGTTTTTCTTGTTGGCTTTTTGGCGGTGTTAAGCTTAAATTATATCAGATGAATGTCAAGAGTGCATTTTTGAATGGTATTCTTCAAAAAAAAGCCTATGTAGAGTAACCTAAAGGTTTTGAGCTAAATGTCTTGCCCATGTGGTTAAATTAAAAAAAGCTAATTAAAACATATTTTAATTGCTTAGATTTATGTTGATGATTTTGTGTTTAAATTTACGTGTGAAAACATATGCTGTTAAATTTAGAAAATTGATGTCTACACAATTTGAAATGAGTATGATGGGTGAATTAACTTATTTTCTAGGTTTTCAAGTTAGACACGAGGATGAAGGAATTTTTGTTTTTTAATCCAAATATGTCAAAGACTTTGTGAAAAAGTATGGTTTCTCTAATGCCAAACACGCTAGAACTCCCATGAACACGAGCACAAAATTACAAAAGGATTCTAGTGGAAAGATTGTTAACCAGACCATGTATAGGAGCATAATAGAAAGTTTGTTATATCTTACATCTAGTAGACCTAATATTGCATTTAGTATAGGTGTGGGTGCTAAATATTATTCTGATCCTAAAAAATCACACTTGTATGCAGTTAAAAGAATCATAAAGTATGTCCGTGGTACACTAGATTTTGGGATTTGGTTCACTTGTGACACTAATTCTAATCTTACGGGATACTCTGACGCTGATTGGATGGGAAGTGTAGATGATCATAGGAACACTTCTAGCTGATATTTTTACATTGGTAACAATTTGGTCTCAAGGGATAGTAAGAAACAAAATTTCACATCTTTATCCATTGCAGAGGCTAAAAATATTATCGTTAGAAGTTGTTGCACCCAACTCCTATGGATGAAGCAAATGCTTACTGACTATGGGTTGGAACAGGGCACCGTTACATTGTTCTGCGACAACAAAAATGCCATTAGTATTTTTAGGAATTCAGTCTTGCATTCTCATACGAAACATATAGATATTAGGTATCATCTTATTAGAGAGTTGCTTGAAGAGAATGTGATTTCCTTGAAGCACGTGCAAAGTGGAAATCAACTTGCTGACGTATTCACTGAACCCATAGATACCCTTTGTTTTTAAATCTCGTAGGAAGTTTGAGAGTATTTGTGCACATCATTGATTTTTCAAATATAATGAAAAGATAGAAGTTCATTATTTGAATTTAAGATTTTTTACACCTTTTATCTCTTTGTGTGTACATCAAATCATTCAGTCTAATGAATCATAATGAATTACAATTTGTACTTCTATGTAAATTGAAGAGAAGTATTTTGATGAACTTTGTCATAATTTTGATATACTTCTTGTTACAATTAACTGATTATACATATATTTTTCCATTTTCCTATCTATGAATCATGGATTACTATTTGATGTGTTTAAAAAATGTTGAGGAGCATGCATAAAAATAATAAAAATAATATCCTATATTGAAATGGGCTATCGATGAGACCAATAAGAAGCCCCTTTAATTAATCGTTGATTCTTAAGAGAATTGTTACCTACCCATAAGTGAATGAAAGCTGCTAAGACCTTGAAAGGGATATTCAATAAAAAAAAATAGAGAAGAAAATTAGCTTTCAATTTTATTTGGTGCATCAAATTAAATCTGTTGATTACATGATTTGGTTTAGGGGGAGTATATATGTGTACTTTCATCATAACTTGACATATGCACAAGTATTTTTTTTTGATCTTAACGCTTAATTCATCTCATGACATAGTCCTTAAAATTTTCTTAGAAAGAGGAATTTATGATTTGTTCAATCTATTAAAATTGTGTGATAGATTTACATACATTGAAATAGATGATTAAAATTTCTTCAGTCAAATTAATGAATTTTTCTATGATTTTTTGCTCCCAAAATAATTTTATTTTTTGTGCACAAAATTTGGCCTGAGAGGTTTTTTCCCAGAGCCTCGCAAAGACGGCACAATGAGCTCACCCCATCAAGTAGGTGGTGCAGTCTATGCGTAGGGAACGTGATGGTATGATCGCTTGTATATAAAGGCCCTAGGTAGCGTTAGTTTTCATTTCGCACAGCCCCATCTCTGAACTCGCAGTCCTTCTTCTTCCACCTCTCACTTCTGTCTGCATGCACGCATCTTAGGTAAGTTTTTGGGACATCCTTGTTGTATTTTGTCTTACATTTTCATATCTTGCATTTGTAGGGATCATTTGCATCCCCGTTGAGAATTTTTCTTTCAAAATGTTCAACAGACTTGAACTAGGTCTACATTTTCTTCCTCTAGTAACAGATTTTTGAATCAAACTGAGTTTAGAAACCTGTTTTCTAAAATACCCATTCTTATTGAAAGAAAAATGGACTTAAATGATTTTTTTTTATCCATCCATTGTTTACACAGTTGGGTTGGGAATCTATTACAAACATTTCTACGTCTGTACTAGTCAAGTGATCTAAGAGTTTTATGCAAATTTTCATGAAAACTAATTTTGAAAATGCATCATTCAAAACATTAGTTAACCTTGTCCCCATTTATGTCAGCTCAGATGTCACTGCATCCATCCTAGGGATTGAGAGACCATCTCTTGAAGAGAGATTGACATTATTTTATCCTACTTAAGATGTTGGCTATCCCTCTAAAGAAAAGTTGTCCAACAATTTCAGTGTCGTTACTGGCTCTTCAACTTGGAGAAGAGAAATCTATGTGCATAGTCATCTTAAAATAAACTATCATATGCTTAATCTGTTTATCTCTACATCCATTGACCCCACCTCACACTACTCTGATATTACCATCCGTCATGGTCATGTCATGTTTGCCATTTTGATGGGTCTTTAGTTTGATTTGGCAGTCTTCAGTTTACGCCTTATGTTCACATCTCAGCAGCTTAGGCACACCAAAGATTTCTTACCTTTTGGTATTTTAGTCACCAAAATTATTTAAGCAAACCAAATTGAGTTGCCTTCATCTGGTTTTACACCATAGCCCACACCTATTACACGTCTCACTGCAAGAGAGTCTGTTAGTCAGGCTAGGGATGACACACTTGATTTTCCTAAGGCAGCTGAGACCAACAGTAGCACCTATCCCTTCACTCTCAACTCTATGTCACTAACAATACTTAGACTTAAGAGGGAGGTTAAGAATATTCGCACCGACTAGACTGCTTTAAGTAGACGTTTGGACACCATTGATGAGAATATCAAGGCGTTGATTAATCTCTGCACCACTAACTTCCAATCGTTGTCTCACAGATAAATAATTGGGATGCATTCTAGGATGAGCTGCCATAGAATGATGATGACGATAACACTGGGTTTGGTGGTGGTCTATTTGGAGATTGTGATGGTGCAGGTTGCAGTGGGTATGGTGGTGATGGCACAACTATAATGGCTTGAGTAGGAATGGTTTCTTTTGATCTTTTATGGCCATGTTTTGAGTTTATTTTGTTTTTCTTCTTATGAGTGTTTTAGATAAATCTTTTGTTTATTTCTTATTTCTTTTGTGTGCTTATCATTTCTATATCAAAAACGAGGAGTAAATTTGGGTCTGTAATATATTTAGACTTGACTTGATTTGGATATTATGTGATATATTTGATATCTACTATTTTCGTATTTATTTCTATATGGTGCCTTGATATATGTGTAAATGTGTGTAGAAATATCAGAAGAATTGATAGAATTTAACTTAAGTTTTGATATGAAATTGCTAAGGGGGAGATTATAAAGTTTTAAATATGGCAAATCCATTCAAAATCTTAAGGTAAATATGGCTCAACATAGAAAAAAAATATGGCTTAACTTGAAAAGAAGATATGGATATTTCCAATTTAAAGATGAAGACAAATCATATCAACGTTCAAGTTTCCAAAAGATTATAAATTGCCAAAATCAAGTCAGAGTACAATTTTAATCATATTATGACCCAATGGAGCTGAAAGGGAACTCACGCAGATAATTCTAGGGGACCGCACAAATAGCTCGCAAGAAGAGTGAGGCTACGCCACAGGACGCTAGGAGCCTTCTAAGAGCGTGCAAGTTTACCTCCTATGTTATCTGACCCAGACCAGAAATTAATAGACCCCGTAGCTTATAAGATGGATGCTCGAGGGTTTGACCTCATTGTGCAGGCTTAGAGCAACATTCTCAAGTGTTTGAATTGTGTATCTTCTGAACGTATTTATTTCTTATTTTGCCTATTTAGGGTAACTTTTTGTAACTTTATATATATGAACCTGACCTTAATGAATATACAAGACTGGGGAAATATTATAGAGGTCTAGAGAGAGTTTATTTTATGAGAGCTTAAGTGTTCTTTCTCTAGCTTTTCTTTGTATTCGTTCTTTTCTTTCTATGTAAGACAGAAAGTTCCCTTGTGGGGTTAGTCAAGTGATTCGAGCAAGATAGCAAAAGAATTTGTATAAGTGATTCATAGAGAATTCAAATAGGATATTGTATCTCGTTGATAGTGGGATTTGTTAGAAGAGGTTTTCTTTCTTTGAGAGGGTTTCCTCATTACTTGTACTTGCAGTTCTATGTGTGATTGCATAGTTTAGAATTTTTAGTCATAACACTATACTTAGGGATGGCCATTTCGATTGACCTATCTGAATTCGATCTGTTACCCAAGCCAAATAAAAGTGGGATTTGAATTTATTTCAGAGATCGAATCAAATTCAGATTGTTGTTTTAAAAAAATTTTGGCTATTAGATCGATATGGGTATAAGACTACCTCCATCCATACGATAATCAATCCGAATCTGCCTCGATCTGGCCCGATCTATCTTGAAAAATATCGAAACAAACCTAAGCAACATCAATTTATGTATGGATGCTTTTTGAAGGTTTAAGAACTTGGGATTACTAATTAAGTTATAGAGTATTATTTTGTATTTACTACTTTGAGTTGGGACAATGTTGGTACTTTGGAATTTTGTATTTTTATTATGTATCAGTTGGTGAATTGGTACTTTGGTGAAATGATGGTTTTGGATTTATTTATGTATTACTTTGGTGAATTATTATTGTGATGATGTTTATGTATTATTTTGGTTTTGGAGATGAATTATTTGGTAGTAATAGATGATATATGTAATCAAGTTATGTACCACGTTAAGGGTAGATTTGGAGGTGGATGGAGAGTTTGAATTTTTAGATATTCACATATACATCCGTTCGTCATTTGGAGTGGGGATGGAGGTCAAAAAAAATATTCATTTGGAGTTCGGGACAGATTTGAAGGCGGGTGGAGGTTCAGAGTTTAAATTCAGATATTGTCATATCCGCCTCCAATCTACTCCGTTGCCATCCCTAACTACACTGTATTATGTGATCTAACCCAGTGAACGTGATTAGTTGGCATACTGTTCGTACAACAAATAATTTAATGAATCATAGTTAAACAATGTAAATTTTATTTACAACAGTCTGATAAGGCTGTCATCGGAACTACTATTTCAGTTACACATTAAATAATTTAGTGCTGTTATTTTGTTCCATAATGAAATCGGTGTCGTAGTGATAGGGATCTCAGATTTATATTTTTAAGGTCTCGGAATCAAACCCCATAGCAATACAGATTTCATGTATTTTTATACAAAATAATTTCATGTATTTTTATACAAAATAATCATTAAAAATAATTAAATAATTTCAAACATAACATTTCATACATAAGTAAAAGAAGTAGCTAGTCATAATAAAATTAGATAAATGAGTTTTATTTAAATCCTATCAGGATAATCATTTCCCTATCCTCCTCTACCCCTAGCCTTGGGAAATACTGACGTATAGACTTAGGATTTAATGCATTCCGACGGTGTCTCCCACAAACCTAGTTGTCGCGACTGGCTACTTGGCTACCTAGTCAAAAGGGAACATCTCCCAAACAAAACATATAGGTTCCCATTTTCACTTAAAAATGCCATTTCTACCCACTCATCACCCTATTACCAAGGATAACTTTAGCACCGAGTGCTTAAATTTTATTTTTACTCTTTAACATTTTCCAAGGGCACCTTGTATGGAAATAAGATATTTTCAATAAAACTGACAATGTTCTTGGGTGATGAATCCTAAGTGGGATTATTCACTCACATGCATTAGAATTCTAAGAATTTCATCTCAATCCATAATTCAGTTATAATTATCAATAAATCCAAAATTTAGCACATGCACAAATATTGCTATCACAAAGATAGAGGCTATATATACATGGACAAGTATTATTTAGCTATAATAAGTTTGAGATTAGAATTAGCTTTATGTTGATTCTTTTGTCAAGTTTTTTAGACTAACTTAGATAAGTATAAGAATAGTTTTAAAGGTATATTAACCAAGCCAATGGCAGTGCCTCAGTGGGAGGGCAACCTAATTCCTGACTGCAAAGTCAAACCTCGTTAACCTTGGTCTCGATTTTTGCCTCTTTCTCCTTTTTGTTTTGTTATTTTTTGAAATATAAAATAATAAATAATTCTTTGGGGTTATATTTAATCTTTAGAGAATTTTCTAAGTTTTATTTTATTCCACTTTAGGTAGCAAAGTGAATAAATTAAAAAATTAAAATACATGTGAGATTACAAAACTATTTTTTTTGAAATATAAATATTAAATAATTCTTCCGGCTTATGTTTAAATCTTTCAAAAAATTTCTAAGTTTTATTTTATTCCATTTTAGGTAGTAAAGTGAATAAATTAAACAATTAAATCCATGTGTGATTAAAAAACTAATGCATTCTAAATTTAAATTTAATTCGGTAGGTAAACAATATTACCACAATAATAATGTAGATTATTTCCAATTATCATAGCAGTTATAACCAAACCCTTATTCTATTGGAATACGATTCTAACTTCAAGATATTCGTGAATGTCTAAAGATTTTTTTTCTTACATTTAAGAAAAACATTAAAATAAATAGAATTTTATAACTTGTTAGGTTGACAAAACAATGCCTAAAAATCAATTAAGATAGATCAAGTTTATTTAAAGAAAATCAAGTGAGGAAAAACAAGTTTTAGATTTTATTTGGGTATTTTATCAAACACTTAGGTTATGTTTGTTACGTGGAAATGGAATGGACTGAATGGAATGAAATTCAATCCCATTCTAGCCTATTCTCATATTTGGTATCAAAAACTAAGTTGGATTACTATTCCATCGGAATAGCCATTCCCACATGAAGTGGGAAAAGGTGTTCGACAACTTAAGTGATGAATAACTATTCCATTATAATCAAAATTTGATCCAAGAATTAAAAAATAAAAAATAAAAACAACTACTGTGTAATAAAAAATTTCTCTCAATGTAAAATGACCATTTTATCTATCAACCTTATTTTTAAAAAAATTCAAACCAGGGTTGTAAAATAATTGTTTACGCTTAAGTCCATTTTTTTTTTCAAACTCATATTCTAGGCTTCCAAAAGGTTAATAAAAATATTCATTCATTTTACGTAATAATTAAGCAAATTTTGATTGATCCAAACTTGGTTGTAAAATGATCATTTTATCCCTGAGTTTGTTTTTTGCCCAAATATGTGTTTTTGGGCTTCTAAAAAGTTTAAAAAAATTTATCAATGTATTTCTTAGTAATTAATAAAATATTTATCAATAAACTTAAATTATAAAATGATAATTTTACCCCTGAGTCATTTTTTGTCAAAATTTACATGCTATGCTACTTAAAAAGTTTAAAAAAAATATCCTTGACATAGTTTTTAATACCTAAACAAATGTTTGCCCGATCTAAATTCAAACTATAAAATAACTATCTTGTCCATGTACTCGGTTTTGGGCCAAATTCATATTTTAGGAATCCCAAAACACTAAAAATATAATATTTTTTGACATATTTCTTAATAGTGAAGAAAGTTTTGGCCTAATTCGAACTTAAATAATAAAATGATTACTTTACCCCTGATCATTTTTTTATTCAAATTTGCAATTCAAAAATTAAATTTATTTTATAGTTTTCTAAAAAATTAATGTTTGTAATTTTTATTATATTTTATTGTATTTCATTATATTTAAAATATGTAATGAAATTATGAAATTTTTAATGTCTATTCTGTTCCTATTAATTTTATGTTGGCAACCAAATAAAAGAATGGAATAAATATTATATTCAATTTCTATATCTTATTCTATTCCATTTTCTTTCATTTCCACGTACCAAACATAGTCTTATATTATTTGTCCATTTTAGTTTCAAAAACTTTTTCCAACCATAGATAATGAAGTAAATTATATAATTTAGTCATCATACTTATTGGAGTGTCAAAATAATATCTAATATCCAATTAAAATAATTTTATACCTATTGGAAGCAAACTAAGTAGTTCACTTAGGCACTTCATCAAACAATAGGTGTGCTTTACTAGATTAGACCTTTTAAATAAAATTAAATAGGAACAAGACTTATTAACATATCTACAACTAACAATAGAATATTGGAATTTAAAAACTTTTCTAAATATAGAATTCTTATAAAAAATTTGGACAAGTACCAATTTAAAGATTGAATAATGATAGCAGCTCAAAAGAAAATTCATATAAAATAGAGCATGACTTTAATATTTGCAAGCCTTATATTTCTAAAAATAAGACTTCAAGGTCTAGAACTTTCATGTTTTACACATTTTAAAATTCTAAAGTCTAAAGGTTCAAAAAAGCCTTGAATTCGGTTTGTTCGGAAAATCCAGTTTGGTGTTCAATATTTTTTGGCATAACTTTTGACTCACAAATCGAATCGATGCAAATCTTTTTACATTAGAAAGAAATCTTAAAGGGCTACAATTTTCATGTTTTTAGCCGAAACTTAAATCCACTGTTTTGAGGGTCAAAATTACATCAGAATTTAAAAACAGTGGGCTGTTAGATCGTCAGGATATAGCAAGTCGAAGCCTCGGCTTCTCTACGCCCTGGCTATGAACTATTCTGTTTTTTGCCCATCCGAACGCCCAACTCTTATTTATTTATTGATTTTATGCCTTGTTTTGTATGCTAAGCAATTCTATTCATTATTTAGTATTCTTGAGTCCACATATCATCATATAAATGTAAATAAATAGTTACTAATCAAGAATACATACTCAAATATATAAATATAAATTCAATCTCACAAATTATGAGGATAACTAACTACAAATTCTAACACAATTAAATTTCATGCTTCAAACTCGAAAAATACTTCAACTTCAGATTAATCCTACACATGTTTAATCTAATTCATATTGAAGACATGAAACACATTCTAAGAGATTTGTCATCCTACCTCAATGAAAAATTCTTGACCATGTCCAAGAAGAAGAAGAGATTAAGTTTTGAAAATCACCCAAATCAGAAAACTTTAAGCTCTTATTTTTCTTCTTCTTGGCCAAACTCCACCGATCTTCCAGTTAATACTTGAAGTTTTTAGAGAACACTTTTTGAATGCCTTGGGAATTTTTTAACTAATAAGGGAAGCATTTTATAGGAAGCCATGAAGTGAAGAGGACGTGTCGGTGGAGAAGACAACCTCCACCTCCCAAAGAACTAAGAAGGCACAATGGGTGTCATGATTCAAAAAGTGCATTGATTATTTAACCAAATAATTTGGATGAACTATGGAAGGATGGATGGAAGAAGACAATATGGTCTACAGAAAATTAATTGAAGTTCACTATTCATGAGTCAACTCAGTAAGTGATGAGAAGAGACGACATGACTTAGATGATTGGTTGATTCATGGGTTAATGGGTTTTGGTTGAACCAAAATAGTTAATGGATAAGGAATTATCTGGATGAAAAGTCTAAAAATTTCACATTAAGCTCCCACATAGAGTAGAATTAAATCCAAAAATGCTTCCAACAAATTTTAACATTCTAAAAATTTCAAAGCCTTAATTTTTAAATTTTTACCAGCATAAATATGATCACCACAAGTGAATAAATTATTTAAGGAGAAAAAAATTTTAGGTTATTACACTTGGTAGTTCTAGTGGAAGATGTTGATAACTAGTTCAGGATCGGTGATATACCTGTTTTCTTAGCATAGAGTGACTTTAAGACGGAAGGGGGAGAAGAGACTAAGAGCTTAGAAAGAGCTTGATTCTAAAGGAGAATAAGAGAGAGTAGATGAAATTAGGGCTAAAATGAGTTCCAGCATGAGAGGTGGGGAGGGAAATTGGGTTAGAGAATGGTGAAGGAATTAACGATCACCTATATAAGCAGTTGTTCATTTTTTTCAATGTTGAACTAATAGGTAATTGTTATTTCGTTCGAGGGGTTGTCTTTGTTTGTCTAGCCACCCACTTAAAGGCTGTCGTTCGTTCCTTGGGTCTCTTGCTCCAACCATTTTAATAGTCTAGTTTTTATTTCTATATTTTTTATTTTATTTTATTTAAATAATTATTAATTATTTACTATTTAGTTAAATACCTTTAATTAATAGTTATTTATTATTAATTATTTGAAATAGTTTTTTAATTTTATTTTAATAGAATGAAAAATATTAAAAATATACCTAATGTGTCCCCCACTTTTAGTATTATTATACAGTGCATAAAGTTTAATTAATTGCTGTATTAATTAATTGCACGAAAGGGCATATCGCATCTGAGATCTGTAATGAAATGTTATTATATGGTCATCGTCCTGAATACTGAAAAAGAAAAATGAAAAAAAAAAAAAAAAGAAAAATATTTGGCTCGTATTCGATAGAAGTGTTTTCTTGGCAGCATCAAAAAGTGTTAAAAGGGTAAGTGGGAGCTGTGGGAGAGGGGACAAGCTTAAATGGACTGGTAGCATAAGGCAAAAAAGCTACACCCACAATGATGGGCTTTCCTTGCTACTTGTTTGATTGTCTCCGAACAACAGAAACAAACTCCAATCTAAAGAAAGTAATCAATCCCACTCCCCCATACACGCCCCAGAAATTCAGTGAGCTTTTAGGGCATCAAATTTGGTAAAATTTTTTGACTTTTCCCTAATTTGTTTTAACCTTTTTCATATTAGAATTGTTTAACTTTTTTCTAATTTTCTCAAAATTTTTAACAATCTTTATTAAAAATTTTCATTTTTAACCTGCTTTCGGTGTGTTTGATATACTGAAAAACGATAAAAATTTTTGAAAACTCTCTAAAAAGTATTCATTTTTTTTTCAATACAGGAATTACGAATTCACAAATTATCTCTTTATTGTCACTCCAAACTTACCATTTATCTAACTTTCTCCAATTTCCTTCAACTTTTTTTTTTCATATTTTTTGATAAACATATCAAACATTCATTTAACCAAAATTTACTTATTTTTTCTTTCTTTCTTTCTTTTTTTTTTTGGGTCAAAATTTAACACTCCAAACATGGTCTTATGGTTGATAAAATTGCCTTTTAAATGAAATAATAATTACCATTTTAACATAATTGGTGTTGTTTGGATAGCCAATTTTTATCCAAAAAAAAAAAAAAAAATTTAGTGTAAAAATGATACCTTATGAAATTTTAATATTAAAATTATATCAAACCAAACGCCATTATGAAAATATTAAAACAGACTAAATATGGCTAAAACTCTACCACAATGTGATCTTGTCACTCAATATTAAACTTTCTCTCACATACGTATGTATTATTTTATCCTTTAACTAATGATTATGTTCATACTGAACGGTGAATTATTAGTAAAATGTGCTAAAAGTCTTACATTGTAACAAATTAAATTATCAATTCTTAATTGTTTCAATTAAATTTGTCATATTCTGTAGTAGATTTGATAAAAAAAAATTTAAAAATGCAAAATGTAATTTTCACGAAAATTAATATTTAAAAAATATTATTTAATTATTTTTTTATATGACCACATTAAGAAAAAAGTCATGAAAAATAATTTTCTTTCCTTGGTATGATTATTAATATTATGATTAAT
The DNA here is from genome assembly GCA_003260245.2 of Sideroxylon spinosum. Taxonomy (NCBI): domain Eukaryota; kingdom Viridiplantae; phylum Streptophyta; class Magnoliopsida; order Ericales; family Sapotaceae; genus Sideroxylon; species Sideroxylon spinosum. Next base: position 19,988,539 of record QLOD02000002.1, read on the forward strand.
AATATTCTGTTTGTGAAAGCAGAATTTTTTTTTTTTTACAAATATATACAATTTAGTGCACAACTACCTCCAAAAAATTACAAAATATCAAAACACCTATTATTAAGGGAAAATTATTTTCTTTTTGATTTTTTTAAAATTATATTTTAATAAATTAAAATTTAAAATTCTAAATACATAGATTTTTATAACACCCAATTACATTTAAGGCAAACATTAGTTACAAAGTAAACAAAAAGTTAACATATTTGAAATTCTAAGACTTATTTTAAAAGGAAAAACTTGGAATTTTTTTTTTTGTACTTAATTACTACAAAAATAATTATTTTATTTTTTTCATTTAGGAAGGAAAAAAGTTAGTATTTCGTTGCTCTTATTTCATTTTTTATTTATTTGATAGATTTATCTTTTATAATTTGAAAGAACCTAAGAATATAAAAAAGTAATTTTGATCATTTTGAAAAAAAATTAAAAAGTTGAAATTAACAAAAAAAAAAAAAAAATTATTTTGTGGGTTCCATAGGCCTAAAGTTTTCCTTTTCAAGCTAATTGTCTTCATTTTGGATTTTATTATTGACAATAATTGGTAACAGAGAGCTTGTCGAGCGTTGAAGGCCAGGGTGGCACCTGAAAACGTCGCCGTTATTAACAGCAAACGGCTCCTTGGTTCTCCGAGTCAACTCTCTCTTTCCTTCCTCTCTCTCCGCCTTATTTGACCGAGTCAGACACCCCCCCAATCCCACCTCCGGAGTCGCATCGACGACTCGCCCAATTGCCTCTCTCTCTCTCTCTCTCTCTCTCCACAACTCGAAACCGAAAAGCAATGAAACCGAGGAAATATAGAAAAATTAAAGATCACAGTGAGAGAGTGATGAGAGAGATTGCTTTGCTTTTCACTTTATCTGCTGAATTTCCCTCTAAATTTGGCGGATGCTTTTAACATAACTCTTTTCTGTTAATTCTTTCCATCGAATTTTCTCTTGTTTTTCTGTTGAGTTTGATGTGTTTAGGGTTTTGAGTAGCGGTGGGGAGGAGGAGGGGTTTTGAGTTCATTTCGGTAAGATGATGATATCGAGAGGGTTGTTCGGATGGTCGCCGCCGCACATACAGCCGCTGACGCCGGTCTCCGAGGTCTCTGAGCCGCCGGAGTCGCCGTCGCCTTACTTAGACACCAGCGCCGACGCTGTCCCCGTAGAGGTCGAGGAGGAGATGGAGGAGGTTGAGGAGATCGAGCCCCCGCCCGCTACTGTCCCCTTCTCGCGCCTCTTCGCCTACGCTGATCGGCTGGATTGGGTCTTGATGGTGGTCGGATCGCTGGCCGCCGCCGCTCATGGGACGGCACTGGTGGTGTACTTGCATTACTTCGCGAAGATTGTTCAGTTGTTGAGGCTCCATCCGCTGGAGGATAGGGATGTTCTGTTTGACGAGTTCACAGAGGTAGTAGTGCTTTGGAGCTTACTGTTTCTGTCTAGTAGCATTTCTTTGATTTCCCTACTGTTCTATTAACTTTATGCTTACAATGTTTTTTTTTGGGTCAAAATTCAGCAACATTTTAGGGTTTTAATGCTGCAGGTGGTGTTTGGAACTTGTGAGGTAGAGGGAGAGAGAAGAAGTGAAAGTGAAAATATTATCTTTTGATTCCGAGTTTGGAAGAGGAGAAAAGAAAATGAATTTTAAAAAGGAAAGAAATTTATTTTCTTTTTTATGTTTTTTTCCCTTTTCACCTTAGTGGATACCTATTATTATCTTTTGGAGATTAAAGGAACGAAAATTTATTCTTATTTTCTTTTCTCCTACTTTGCTAACCAAATGGAAGAAAGCAAATGCTTCCTATCAGTTTCATTCTCTCTTCCATGGTTCGAAACTGAATGTTCGTGATTAGCCCCATCTCTGATTGCTGATAACTGAGATTATACAATTTTGTTCGTTAATATTACTGAGGTTTGCATATGGAACTCTCTAGTGTCTTTGTGTATTCTAGTTATATAGTGCAAATTTTGTGTCATTTAGATAGGGAAAAATGCTGGGGAGTTTCATGTTTGCACTTTCATTTAGGTAAAGATACCTGAAGCTGGCTGCAATCCCACCTTGGAATTGGAATTACGTTAAAGCTTCCAAGAGGCTTCTTAGAGGGAACAAATAAATCTCATGCTTCCAACATTAGGACGACTTGATGAGCTTACTGGTTATTATGGAATGTGAGGTCTTGTGGGTGAGCCGTCTTTCTGTGCCACCTTGGACGTAGGCTTTCAATGTTTCTAGTTATGTTCTATGGTCAGAGGATTAACCATGCTTAGGTACACCTACCCCCAGCTTTCTAGTTTAATTGCCAATGTCCTGGAAGCTTCTTGGGATTAAAGGAACTTGGATTTTCCTTCTCTTGTTTGCTCCAGCTCAGTCGGTTGCAGTGACAGCCTGTTTTGTTCCTCATGGATGTTTAAAACAGATGCATGGTTGGTTGTATGGAGGATTTTTGTTTACATTACAAATACAGTATTTTGAATGAATAGAGTTGGTATAAGCAGTGGAAATATTTTTGGTTGGTATTATACCCGACCATAACTAGTTTGGGACCAAGGTTTTGTTGAGTTTTATAGCTTTTTGAATAACTTGTCTATGGGATATGAGGCGTATTGTTGACTAAGTGTATAATTCTGGAGATATTGGTTTTGTAACGTACTTGCTGTCTAATTTGTTTAATTCCTATGATTGTGACATGGGGACACATTTGACCAGTCAGGATCTGATCATTTTGACAATTCTTGGTTCTTCAATGCTAGTGTAAGGGGTCTGATATTAACTTTTGAAATATCCATGTAGTGATTGAAAAGTTTTGAAGTTAACTTGTGAAACATTGAGCGAGCTATGCAGTTTCTTTTTCCCCACAATAATGTTAATTTGATGAGGAAAACAGTTCATTTGTAGAATGTACAGCCAGGACTTTTCATGTTGCAGTTGACCCAGGTATTACTCATGTCCATGTCAAATTGGTGGATCAACTTCCTGCCACTTTTGAGGTGTCAAATCACATGTGAAACTCATTGAATATCATGGGAGTTAGAACTAAGACTTGGTAGCAACAAAAAACAAACCACTAGACTCTCCTTCAGAATCATAGCATATTCTCTAAGGAATTTGACAGCAGGTTACTTCTCAAGAAAGAAAATAATTATCTGAACCCAATCTTGGAGAGACCCAATAGAAGTACAATAACACAGTAGTCTCATCAATCTTCCAACCGAAGTTAATGGACCGAGTTGAAATATTTGCATTATTGAAGTTGAATGTTGGTGGCACTTGCTAGAATTATTACGAAGGAACTTGCGAACTTCCCCGCTCTAGTGGGCAAAGAATTTAACTAAGAAAATTACAAGGCTGTGAAACCACTAACTATTTATCCTTCGAATTAATATCAACCTTCTTGTATTGAGCAGTGGCGTTTCCAAGTTGGGATTCTAGATGTCCCTTGCCCTTGTATCTGACTAGAATTGTGGACAAAAGGCCTTTTTAGCTGGCAGTATTTAGTAATCATTTCTGAATTTGTTTTTGATTGAAAAAATAAAAGGACTTGTAATTTAATGGAAATGAAGCGACTGTCTGAACCAGGCACTGTAACAGGTTGTTGGTTGCAATTTTACATGAGTCTTGATTCTGGAGCTGTTCTGCATTTTGGAAATTTTCTACAGAAAAATCAGAAAATTCTTGAAAAAGAAAAATAGCAAGCATGGTGAGACAAAGAAGAATGAGAAAGTTAAAGCAGAGA
>QLOD02000002.1:19992401-20021047 GCA_003260245.2 Sideroxylon spinosum
GGGGGGGGGGGGGGGGGGGGGGGGGGTGGGGAGAGACATATAAGTACTTTATTTTCGTTTATTTTTTATATTAAATTGGGTGAAATATTCAATTTTCCTTTACCTTATTTTTTTTTTGGGGGGGGGGGGGGATGAACCACCTGCTGCTTTCGCCAATAGCTTGATCAATTAAATATCTGTGGTTGGTAGTCTAATTTCTAGCCACTATTTTCTTTTGCAGTGAAGTTTCACCAATAAGAATTAGTTTAGGGAAGTATAATAAATAATAGTGGCAACAGTAGATCTCCACTGGATTCAATCATTTGGAGAAGTTGTAATCTAAAAGGGATACTACTCTAGATCATTGGCTTTTATTATTATTGTTATTAGGAATTCCAATGTTTCTAATTGAATCAACTTTTGGTTTGAGAAAGGAGGATGCTAGTTAAATAAATTGTTAATCTAACAATATATTCTAAAATAGAGGGGATTGTCAATTAACCTTTTGAGATAGGGGGATGCAAATGAAATAAATTGTTATTTTAACAAAATATTCTAAAAGAAAGGGGATTGTCAATTAACTTTGTGTTATCTCTGCAGCTTACTCTGACCATACTTTATGTTGCTGTGGGTGTTTTTGCATTTGGTTGGATAGGTAAGCCTGCTATTAGTTTGTTTTCAATTTCTTTTGCTTTTTTAAGGGGTACTGCTCCTTTGCAATCACTCAACTAACTTATTTTGTGTAATAGAGGTCTCTTGCTGGATTGTTACTGGAGAACGGCAGACTGCAGTGATTAGGTCAAAATATGTTCAAGTGTTGCTAAATCAGGATATGAGTTTTTTCGATACATATGGGAATAATGGAGATATTGTAAGCCAAGTATTGAGTGATGTGCTGCTCATCCAGTCTGCTCTTAGTGAAAAAGTATGTAACTAGAAGTCAGTTGTTTCTAAATGGGTTTGCTTCTTGAAAATGTCTTGTTTAACCATTAATCGATTTTGATGTGCCAGGTTGGAAATTATATTCATAACATGGCTACCTTCTTTAGTGGGCTTGTGATTGGAATTATCAATTGTTGGCAAATTGCTCTCATAACTTTAGCCACAGGTCCATTTATTGTTGCTGCAGGAGGAATATCAAATATATTTCTCCACAGGCTTGCTGAGAATATTCAAGATGCATATGCAGAAGCAGCTAGCATTGCTGAGCAGGTTTTTCTTTTTCACTATTTCCTTCTTGTACTATGCCCTCCATCCCCCTCCAACTTGAATTTTCTGTGGCTGGCATTTCTGGCAATTTGGATGAGAATTCTGACGGGATTAGGAACAAAATGGTGCTTCTCGTAGAATTGTGCGGTTTATGGTCCAAGCTGCTAAATGGTTGCTTTAGTCTGTGACTTTCCCTCTACCCAGTGTCTCCAATTATTTGGTAATTGGGTCATCTTTGTGCCTATGTGCTTTTTTTAACCATCTGAACTTCCAGTTAGTCATTTTCTAATCTTTGTGGATAATCTTGTTGAACACGCTTAGTAGACTTAAGTTTTAAGCTTTCTTGATATTTCTCGATGTAAACATTGCTGTGACAATATTATTACCTTGGTGTGTAGTCATTCATATCTATTACTAGAAGGCTATATCTGGTAATTGTTCGTAAGATTGGGAAATAGGAATTTCTATTTTTTTTTATAAAAGACATTCTATACAGGAAATTTGACGGTAAACTAAAGTGGTTACTATTATTGGTTGAAAAATATTGATTGAAGAAATGGTGGTTTGTGTGGATAATAAAAGAGTACTGATTGAGCCAAGGGCCTTATGTGAAGGAGACATTCAGGCAGGGCCGTATCAAACTTTTTGGGGGCTTAGGCCCAAAAAAAAAAAAAAAAAAAAAAAGGAAGGAATTTTGGACTTAAATAATTTTCATATACTAATATTTTGGACAAAAAAATGCTTAAAAATTTTGGACGTGAAAAGTTTCTTATTGTAAGACTAATAGATTAAGATGAATTTCACAGACACGAAATATACTGTCTATGAATTTATATACATATTAGACAAGGGCTGTACATCTTAATTACCCCAAAAAAAAAAAAAAAAAAGGGACTCTACATCTTACATCAATGACCATTTGGGTTACCCAGCGACTGGATACATTCTCTACAATTACTTAACATTAACACTAAATTAACACTCCTCCTCAAGTTGGAGCATATATATCACATGTTCCGAATTTTTTACAAATGTATTTTACTCTATCTCCCCCTAAAGCTTTGGTAAGTAAATCAGCTAATTGATCTTTAGATTTACATGACTGTTTTTGATGACATTTTATGAAATCTTTTCTTTGACAAAGTGATAATCAATTTCAATATGTTTGTTTTCCTCATGAAATGCTGGGTTAGAAGTAATGTGGACAGCAACTTGATTATCACAAAACAGTTCCATAGGCTGTGATCTAGAAACTCCTAATTCTGTCAACATATAAACTATCCAAATCAATTCACAAGAAGTATCTGCCATAGTCCTATATTCTGATTTTGTACTCAATCTTGTCACTACTGTTTGTTTTATACTTTTTTAAGATACCAAGTTTTCTCCCACAAAAATATAGTACCTGATTGTTGATCTTCTATTTGATAAAGAACCAGCCCAATTTGTATCTGTGTAACCTTAAACAAGAGTATGATCATTATCTCGATACAACAAACCACATCTTAGTGCACCATTTAGATATCTCAAAATACGAATAATCGCATCCTAATGACTAGAGTGAGGTGCATCAAGGAATTGAGTAACCACATTCGTAGCGAATGAGATATCTGGTCATATGAAGGTCAAATAATTAAGTTCCTCGACTAATCTACGATATCGACCAGGATCAACCAATAATTCACCCTTATTTGCCAGAAGTTTTGTATTGAGATATATTGCTGTATCAATTGGTTTGGCTTCTAACATGCCAGTTTTAAATAGCAGATCAAGAACATATTTTATTTAAGAAAGGGCAATACCCTCGTGTGATTTTGTAATCTCAATGCCCAGCAAATACGTTACTGGACCCAAATCTTTGGTGTTGAATTTTGTTTGAAGAAACATCTTCAGATCATTAATACATTGTGTGTCATTACTTATGATTACAATATCATCTACGCAAACAAATAACCATATCTTTCCTTGAGAGAATTGATGGTAGAAAACAGAATGATCAACATCACAGCGTATCAGTCCAAATTCCATTACCACATCACTAAGTCATCCAAACCATGCGAGAGGGGATTGTTTTAGGCCATACAACGATTTGCTTAATTTGCAGACTAGTCCAGACTCTCCCTGAGCAACTAATCTAGGAGATTGCTCTATGTAAACCTCCTTAGCAAGATCATCATGCCTAAAAGGCATTCTTAACATCTAGCTGATGAATAGACCGGTGAAAAATGGTAGCAAAAGAAATGAGAAGATGAACAAATGTAATCTTAGCCATACGAGAGAAGGTCTTGGAAAAATCAAGGCCATCAACTTGAGTGTACCCTTGGCAACTAGCCTTGCTTTCAACCGATTAATTGAACCATCAGGATGAACTTTGACATTATACACCCATCAGCAACCAATTGTTGATATGCCAGGAGGTAGAGTGATCAAATCCTAACTATCCCATTGGCTCAAAGAGCTGACATTTCTTCTTCCATAACACCTCGTCATCCAGAATGAAATTTTACTTTAGACACAGAGTTAGAAATAAAAACAATAGACAAGTAACAAATGCATGATATGATGGAAACAAGGTTGTATGGGAAACAAAGTCAGAAATAGGATGAGAAGTACAAGTTCGTCTACCTTTTTGAAAGGCAACAGGAAGATCAAGATCACAAAACTCTGGCTTAGGAGCTGGGTCTAAAGATTAGATAGGAGAAGAAGGAGTGCCAGAAGCATTAGAGAAAGACTCTGAAGTTGACCGTCTTCTAGTATGAACTTGCAGATTAGGATGAGAAAGGTGTAGCGAGAAATTATAGGTAAAGGAAGACTCTCATTTACGTAAGAAAAGGATGAATCATCAAAAAAGAAAGCGGTATTTTCAAAGAATGAGATATCAGCACATACAAAATATCAATGGAGAGAGGGATTGTAATATTGATATCCTTTTTGTATACGCGATTATCCCAAAAAGACACATTTAAGGGCACGAGGGCCAATCTTATCAGTTTTACTATCAAGTTGATGGACAAATGCAACACACCCAAAAATACGTGAAGGAAGAGGAAACAGTGGTGTCCGGGAAACAGTACAAAATAAGGGAACGCAGAACAGAAGATAGCATTCTGCTGATTAAGTACCATGCAGTGAGAATAGCATCTTCCTGTAAAATCTTTGGAACCTTCATGTGAAACATTAGACAACGAGTTATCTGAACAAGATGTAGGTTCTTCTTCTTAGCAACTCTGTTCTGTTGTGGAGTGCGAGGACAAAAAGACCGATAGAGCATGCCAAATGAGGTCATAAAATTAGTAAATGGTTTGGAAAAGTATTTTTTGCATTGTCACTACAAAGAATCTTGATAGACATATCAAATTGAGTTTTCATTTCTATACAAAAGGATTGAAAGATAGATAATAAGTCAGAACGGTCTTCATTAAATAAACTTAGTAAATCTTGAAAAGTCATCAATAAACGTAACAAAGTACTTGAACCTTAACTTTGGCATAACACGACGTGGTCCCCATACATATGAATGAATCAAATGGAAAGGACTTAAGGAGCTATTATTGACTCTAGGACTGAAGAAAGTACGGTGATGCTTTCCTAACTTAATAGACTCACAATCTAAAGATTGAAGTGAACTTAAACTTGGAACCTTAAATTTTAACTTTTCAAAAGACGGATGACTCAGATGATAATGAATTTCAATCGGAGAGGCGGTTACAGAACATGTGATAGATGAAGAAACAAACAAACCAACCACATAATAGAGTCCCTGAGATTCATGCCCTTCTCCATTCTCCTTTCTTGTCTTCAAATCTTGAATGACCACATAATTAAGAAAGAAAATCATTGAGCAATTTAATTACGTGGTGAGTTTACTGACAGATAAAAGATTGAAAGACAAGGATGGAATATATAAAATTGAAGATAAGGGCAAATAGAAAATGGACAAGTTTTACCGATGCCTTTTACTGGATTAGATGAACTACTGGCAGTAGTGACATTAGAAATGGGAGAGCACTGAATATCAAAAAATAATGAAGAAGTATCAGACATATGGTCTAGAGTACCAGAATGAATAACCCAAAATATATGTGAAAAGGTGGACACACAAGTAGTACAATTACCTTGATAGGCTAAAGAAACTGTTGGAAGAGATGCCTGATGAGTTGTTTGATACTGGAAAAATTTGGTATATTTTTCTCTTGAAAGAGTCATATTTGATGATTCATTTGTACTGAGTTTATCTGAAGAGGCAGGAACATCAGATGAAGTTGCATGAACTATATGGGTTGGCTTCCCATGAAGGTCCCAACAGCTTTCCCTAATGTGTCCAACACGATCACAATTAGAGCATTTAGGTCTAGTACCATGACCTTCTTTACTATGACCACGATCTCGTTCACCAGACTGAGACGGGGGCTGATAAACAAGACTTTTATTGTCCAAGGAAATATGAAGTGGTGGATGAATAGTTAGGAGCAGCTCTCATTATTCTAGAAAGGTGTCTGCAAATGAGGGAAGAGTAGTCCCATTGAGTATTTGGGCTTTGACTTGCTTAAACTCGAGAGTCTGAGCCGGAAAGAAAATGAAGTATAACCATTTGTTCTCTTTGTTTCTGCATCACATTAATATTTGTGGATAATAGTTGTAAAGAGTTTAATTCCTCATGGACACACTTCGATGAGGCAAAGTTTTCAGTAACTGCTCTGCCGGATTGTTGGAGGTGAAAGAACTGAAAACAGTAGATGAATATATTCCATACATCTTTACATGTGTTAAGATTTTGTAAAGCTTAGTGAAATGGTAAGAATTACACATGTAGATTGAATTCTAGTGTGTGAATTTGTGTACACATAGAAAGTGACTGTACACATTACCTTGGTGTCCATTCGGATTACCAAGTGATTAGATATACTTTCTATATTAACACTGCATTAATTATACTACACACATTAACGCTTTCCTCAAGCTGGAGCATATCTAACATATGTTTCAAGTTTGGGATAAATTTATCTCTCTCTAGCTCCTCATAAGGCCTTAGGAAATAAATTAGCTAATTGATCTTTTGACTTCATATGACTGGTTTTAATGATATTTTGCAAAATCTTTTCTCTGACCAATTGACAATCAACTTTGATTTTTTTGGTTCGCTCATGAAACACTGGGTTAGAAGTAATGTGAATAGCAGCTTGATTATCACAAATATGTCCATGGGTTGAGATCCAAGAATCCCTAATGTTATCAACATATGACGCATTCAAACCAATTCACAAGAAGTATGTGTCATGGCCTTATATTTTGATTCTACACTTAATCTTCCTACCACTGTATGCTTTTTACTTTTCCATAATACTAAGTTTTCTCTTATAAAGGTACATTATCTAGTAGTTGATTGTCTATTTGATGGAGAACCAGCCTAATCTGCATCTGTATAACCTAGAACAAGTATATGACCATTATTTCGATACAACAAATCACATCCTGGTGTATCTTTTTAGATATCTTAGAGTACGAATAATTGCATCCCAATGACTCTATTGAGGAGTTTCAAGAAACGTACTATACTCGTAGCAAATGAGATATTGGCGTTGTAACGGTAAGGTAGTTAAGCTTCTCAACTAATTTGCGGTATCGACCAGTATCATCCAATAATTCTCCTTTATTTGCTAGAAGTTTTGTATTGGGATCCATTGGAGCCGATTTCAGACAACAGATCAAGAATATATTTCCTCTAAGAAAAGTTTATACCTTCGTTTGATCTCACAATCTTAGTGCCTAATAAATACTTCAGTGCACCTAATTCCTTGGTGTTGAACTTAGTTTGAAGGAATATCTTTAAATCATGAATTCCTTGTTTGTCATCACCTGTGATTACAATAACATCTACATAAACCAATAATCATATCTTTCCCTGAGAAGAATGACGGTAGAAAACAGAATGATCAATATTGCAACTTATCAATCCAAATTCTATCATCTCATGACTAAACCTGCCAAACCATGAGCGAGGAGATTGTTGTAGGCCATACAATAACTTTTTTATTTTACAAACTAGCCCAGACTCCCACTAAGCAACAAAACCAGGAGGTTGCTCCATATACACCTCTTCTCTAAGATCACCATAAAGGAATGCATTTTTAACATTGAGTTGATGAAGAGACCAGCAGAAATTGGCTATAAGAGAAATGAGAAGACGTACTGATGTGATCTTGGCCATAGGGAGAGAGTCTCTGAAAAATCAAGGCTATAGACTTGAGTGTATCCCTTGGTAACAAGCTTTGCTTTCAATCGATCAATTGAACCATCAGGATGAACTTTGACATTATACACCCATCGACAACCAACTGTTGACTTGCCAGGAGGTAGAATGACCAAATTCCATGTATCATTGGCTCGAAAAGCTGACATTTCTTCGCATTAGGCCACCTAGAATAAGACAGTTTTCAGACACAGAGTTAGGAATAAAAATAGTAAACCAAGAGGTAACAAAAGCATGATATGATGGAGATAAAGCTGGGTAGGAAACAAAGTTAGAAAGGATGAGAATTATTAGTGCGTATACTTTTTCGAAGAGTAATTGGAAGATCAAGATCATAAGGTGCTGGCTTAGGATCTGGATCTGAAGATTGGATAGGAGAAGGTGAAGAGCCTGAAGCAACAGGGAAAGACTCTAAAACTGCTCGTTGTGTGGAATAGACCTGTAGATCAGGACGAAAATGACGAAAGGGAGAAATCATAGGTAAAGGGCGACTCTCATTTACATCAGAGACAGAGGAATCATCAGAGAAGAAAGGAGTGCTCTCAAAGAATGAGACATCAGCACATACAAAATATCGATGGAGAGAAGGAATATAACATCGATGTCTTTTTTGTATTTGAGAATATCCTAAAAAGACACATTTAAGAGCACGAGGATCAAGATTATCAATCACATTGTCAAGTTGATGTACAAGTATAACACACCCAAAGATTCGGGGAGGAAGAGGAAATAGCAATGTCTAGTGAAATAATATAGAATAAGGGGAGCAACCCTTCAAAACAGAATACGGCATTCTGTTAATTAAGTAACATGCTGTGAGAATATCATCTCCCTAACAAATCTTTGGAACCTTCATATGAAACATTAAACTACGAGTTGTTTCTACCAAATGTAAATTCTTTCTTTCAGCAACTCTATTGTGTTGTGGAGTGTAAGGACAAGATGGCTGATGAAGCATGTTAAATGATGTCATAAAATATGTGAATGGCTTAGAAAAGTATTCTTTGGCATTGTCACTACGAATAATTTTAATAGATACATCAAATTGAGTTTTTATTTCAATACAAAAGAATTGAAAGATAGACAATAAATAGACAATAACCCAGAACGGTCTTTCATTAAATAAACCTATGTTAAGTCTTGAAAAATCATCAATAAATGTAACAAAATACTTGAATCCCAACTTTGACATAGCTCGACTAGGTCCCTATACATCTGAATGAATTAAATGAAAAGGACTTAAGGACCTATTATTGACTCTAGGATTGAAGGAAGCACGGTGATGCTTTCCTAACTGACAAGACTCGCAATCTAAAGGCTGAAGCTGACTCAAACTTGGAACCATATATTTCAACTTTTCAAAAGACGGATGACCTAATCGACAATGAATTTCAAACGGTGAGGTGGTTCTAGAACCAGTGATAGATGAAGAACAAGCCACAGATAATATAGTCCTTGAGCTTCATGACTTTCTCTAATCTTCTTTCTTATTTTCAAATCGTGAATAATCATAGAGTCAGGAAAGAATGTCATTGAGCATTTCAATTGCCTGGTGAGTTTACTTACAGATAGAAGGTTCAAAGGCAAGGATGGAATATATAAGATTGAAGATAAGGACAAATTAGGAGATTGACAAATTTTATCAACACCCTTTACTAGATTAGATGAATCATTAGCTATGGTGACATTGGGGATAGGAGAACACTGAATATCAGAAAACAATGAAGAAGTTCCAGACATGCTTTGAAGCACCGAATCAATAATCCAAGATGTATGTGAAGAGATGGATACACAAGCAATAGAATTACCTCGATGGGCTAAAGAAACTATTGGAAGAGATGCCTGTTGAGCCGTTTGATTTACTGGAGAAATCTAGCATGTTCTTGTCTTGAAAGAGTCACAATTGATGATTCACCTGTGTTATGTTTATTTGAAGAAGTAGGGACATTAGATGAATTTGCATGAATCATAGGAGCTGGCTTCCCACGAAGGTTCTAGCAATTCTCCCTACTGTGTCCAACACATCCACAGTTAGAGCATTTAGGTCTAGTACCACAATTTCTATGACTACAACCACGTCCTCAACAACCACGTTCATCGGACTAAGACGGGGGCTTATAAATAGGACTTTGTTTGTCTACGGAAGTCTGATTGATTAGGATAGAATGCGCAGAGTCTGGAGTGGTGGTTGAATCCGTAGAAGCAGTCCTCATAAATCTAGAATAAGTTTTTGCAAATGAGGGAAGAGTAGCTCTACTGAGAATTTGGGTTTTTATTTGCTCGAACTCAAAATTTAAGCCCGCAAGAAATTCAAGTATCGCCGGTTGTTCTCTCTTTTTCTGCATCATGTTGAGGGTTAAATCCTCATGGACACGCTTCAGAGAGGCGAAATATTTAGTAAGTGGTCCACCGGACTGTTGGAGTTGAAAGACTCCATTGATAAATCATACATTCGGGTAAGATCATTGGAGAAATGAAGCCATATATATTCCTATATATCTTTACATGTGCAAGATGGGTACACGTTAGCGAAATTGGGCTCCATAGAATTCTACAATAAACTAACCGGATGAGCATTTTCTTGGACCCAAGGTCGGACTTAGGATTAGATTCAGTCAAGTGCTTTTACTTTCCATATCTCGTTAATGCAATTTTAATGGCTTTAGACCATTGAATGTAATTCGTTCCATTCAAATTTCTAGTAGTTAAATGTTAGAGGCATGGGAATTGAGCCACGAATAAGTTTTTTGTTCAATTGACTACAGTAAACAACAGTAGCCTTTGGAGTAGAACTGGAGCACCAACACTAAAATAATCGTAGCCCATGGAGTAGTACTGGAACACCAATGTTAGAGTTGAAATGGAGAGAGAGACGAGTTGTTCAAATGATGAGAGAGGAGCATTGGTAGACTTGCTGGAGGAGGACGATTCCGCTGAAGGAACGGCAGGTTGAACGGAGCTAACATGCGCCTACATGTACCAGTGAGACTCCTGCGCGTGGGCTTCATGTGTCGACAGGTACGACTCGTGAGGGGGTGTGTGGACGAAAGTCTGGCAACGAAGCTCTGACGATGGTGATTGCCCGTGACTGGTGATCCTCTTGGTAGTTTTAATTCTTGGAAACAATGAGCGATTCGAATATGGGTAGGATTTTGTTGATCAGCCAAGGCTTTGAGGAGCTGTATTGAAGACTTATACTATTTTACCGAAGAAGAACTAGGACTTAGATGGAACTGGGACTTTAGACAGGTTATTAATTCTCTAACTCGCTCGCTCTGATATCATGTGAAGCTTAGTGAAATAGGAAGAATTGCACTGGTGTATGAATTTCTATACAGAAAGAAAGTGACTGTACACATTACTTTGGTGTCCATTCGGATTACTAAGTGACTAGATACACTGTCTACATTAACACTAGTATATCTACATTGACACTACATTAATTATACTACATACATTAATAGGCTCTATGGAATTCCACAATAAGCTAATAAATGACCATCTTCTTGGACCTAAGCATCAAACTGTGGATCAGCTTTAGGAGGTCTAGACTCAGTCAAATGTTTCTGTTTACCATACCTAGTTAGGGCTTTAGACCACTAAATGTAATTTGTTCCATTCAGTTTTCTAGTTGTTAATTGTTAAGACATAAGAATGGAACCACCCATCCTTTTCTGCTCAAAGGGTGTCTCAGTAGCCATTTGGAATCAACCACCAGTAGCTTTAAAGACTAATAGTGACAGACAAGTAGAGGAGAAAAGAGAAAAGTTGTTCAATGACGAAATAAAGGGCACTGGTAAAGTCTCTGGGAATAGGAGGTACGTTGGCAATGAAGGTCAGGAGTTCGACTGTGTCCCATGCGTCGACAATCGCAACTTCAATAGAGGCGTGTGAGGTCCACGTGTAGATGAACCGGCGGCAGGCGGCGGTGCGTGAGAGACTTTTCGGTGACGGTGTTCCTCCGACGGTGGTCGCCTTCCTCCGACCAGCACTTTGGGTTATATGGGACGATGAATAGCAACAGACAGAAGGCTTATTGCTTGACAGAGATGGTAAACCTAGGTTCTAGCTTTGACGTTGCATAGAATAGCACTGTTTTGTGTGACACACGCAAGAACTTATTAAGGACGCTCTGATACCGTGTAAGAATTAAGATGACTTTCACGCTCACCAATTGGGTTCCCGTGTGTGAGTTTATATACATGTTAAATAGTGATTGTACATTTTACATCAGTGACCATTCGGGTCACCTAGTGACTAGATACATTCTCTATAATTACTTTATACTAATACTACTTTAATACTTATAAATGCAAACAATGTGCTTAGAAGTTTTGAAACAAAATAGAAATAAAATAAAAATTTTGTAAAAAATCATATAAAACAAACAAAAAGAGAAGTCATCTGTTTATTACTGCTTATTCAATTTAGTCAAGATAAAACACTTACATTATTTTTCAAGTAGGACTTATTCATGCAAGAGGTGAGAATATTTTGAATGGAAGTTGGAAATAAGTGAGTTTTATCAAAATTTGAAGCGAAATTGAAATATTTTAAGATATCTTAAAATTTTAGTATAATATGAGATATTTTAAAATTTTTATTTGAAAGATAATTCTTCTAGCCGTTTGAGACAGAATTATTAAATTTTAGTATAAATCCTTAAAAAATAATTTGAGACAACTATTATATAATTAAGTTGGAACTAATAATATTTAGAGATAATTCTTCTAGCCGTATGAGACGTAGAATTATTAAATTTTAGTATAGATCTTTAAACAATAATTTGAGACAACTATGACGTAATTAATTTGGAACTAATACTCATTGAATATATTTTCTAATTGTGTAAGTCACTTTTAAAATTGAAGATGAGAGAGAATATCTTATTACAGTGAAAATAAAAGGAGATATAGTCCATTTAAGTTAATTCCTTTAAATAAATATATTATAGATACTCTTACAAAGTAATGTTTCTATGAATTAAGATAAGTTCCAAAACTATTTGAGATTAAAATAAGTATTGAAATTAAGGAGAGAATAAATTTAAAATAACTAAGTATATATCGATATTTCTTTTCTAAATTTGGGCTATTCTTATTGAATGGGAGTCTTGGGTTACTGCCGAAGTTGCCTAGTGCTTGGATCGGCCTTGCACTCGTGAGCTATGGCTTGATTTGACACTTGAGAGGTAATAGGGAAGGGAGATGCAACCGATGGTGTGATTATCTTAGAAGTCTTGAGTGATTGTGAGGTAGTTGGTGGAAGTCGATACCAAAATTAATGCGTGTGCTTCCTATTTTTAGGGTTTAGCCTACGAGAGTCAGCTTGACCATGATGAGTGTAATAGGGAACAAGCTTGACCATCATGATCGTAATAGGGAACATGTGTCATTATGGCTTATCGTGGCAATGGTACGATGTTGTAGGTGCCCAAGGTGATAAGTGACCTAAGAGGCATGGATATATAGATACCAACACGATATGAGTACAAACAAGGATATAATAATTTTGAAGAAGCGAGAATACGGACACGATAGTGATATAAAAAATTAAAAATAATCTTATTTTTTTTTATTAGTTATATATGTGAATATAACATCTATGAGAAAACTAATACGATACATAATTCAACATATGTAACATAACGAAATATGAGAGAAGATTTTATGGTTTTAGGTTCTTAAATTTAGACTTCTTAATCATATATTCGTAAAAATAAAAATAATTGGATGTGTTATGTGACGAATTGGACAGGGATTTTCGTTTGTTTGAGAAATATGTGTCCAATAAATGTTGGATTTGGTTACAGTCTCATTGAAGTGTCTATCCTTCATAGCTAGGTGACAAATGGATGTTCCCAGATGGTGTAATGCCATGTCTTCTTTTGATTGGTAAGCACCCCCCTCCAGGTGCGGCCAGATGGGGCAGCGGGAGGGAAAAAAAAATGATCAAGATATAGGTCTTTGAGGGAGTCTGCGATGCCTTAACATCCCCTATAGTCTCCAAACCACTATTCATTTTGATGGTTTTGCATGAAAATATTGGGAGATGCTTGAAGGTGCCTTAGATGAGCGGTAGAAGGGTCAATTTGAATATAATTTTTTTTTTTCCCCTTTCCCTGGAGGTCTGTTGTATTTGAGAATGTAGGGTCAAATGCACTTAGAATTTTCTTTTAGAAGGGGCAAGTCCTGGTCAAATAAATTGAAAGAAAAAAATAAAATTGAAAAACAAATTACATATTTGGCTTACGCATGTGTTTTGTTATTCAATGAATAACGAACAACTTTTTATACAAAGTAGTAATAAGAAAGGTAAATTACACGAACCTCCTCTTAATGGTAGGCTAAATACATGATCTCACCTCTTAACATTTTAAATCATACATTGACCTCTTTTATTATGAAATGTTTATAACAACTAAGGCTTCGTTCGACAAAACTTCTAGGTTTTAGTTTTTAGTTTTCGTTTTCATTTTTTTTTTTTTGAAAATTGAATATAAAAGCTCATTTGTTAAATTTGTTTGTTGTTTCTATAAAAATGGAAACTATTTTAAAATTTTTTAAAAATTATGGAAACGTAAAAAAATCTTTTATCAACTTTTCATTTTCCTCCACAATCACCACTAATATTAGTCACAACACTAACCACTGACCATAATCCGTCGCCACCAACCACCTCCGACTACCACTACCTTTAACCAACGTCATCGTCATCGTCGCTAGCCGCCATCACCTCCACCTCTAACCATGACTATTGTTGTCGTCCACCTCGAAAGATTGTCGATCGACCACCATCGGATGTAATCCACCTCCGACTACCGTTGATTGTCCACAACCTACTTCTGACTACTGTTGGTCGACCGCCACCGCCATCGGCCGCCACTACCTCTGATCACTGTCGGCCGGCCACTACATTTGTCATCGGCCAACACCACCTTTGGCCACCGCCACTATCAACTGATCACAATTCACCTTCAACCATCGCCGGCTAGCCTCCACCCACCTCTGACTATCGTCGCCGTTTTCGATCGCTTGCCTGTTAACTGATCATTGTCCACCTTCAACCACTGCCAACCAGTTGCTACCCACCTCTAGCTAGCGATGCTTACTGCTCGCCTCCGACCACATCTTTGCCACTGGTCGCCACTAATGTTATTAAAATCTCAATTGAAATTTTAAAATCTTACGATTTTACGATATTAGAGCTAAAGCTTGTTGGATCTTATGGAAAATCTTAACATGGGCAAAATTAGTAAAATCTCGATTTTGGAATGTAAGCTCAATATAATCTCGATTTTATTGATGATTTTACCGATTTTAAAAATTAAGTAACTTTAATGTAATTTTGTCAAATAGAATAGAATTTTATGGTTTTTTTTTTTTTTTTTAAGTGATAGGTCACAACTATTTCACTTGTTATTTTTATTTTTTATTTTTTTTGATTCTATAACACTATTATTTCTCATGCTATACTAGTTGAGGATCATATGCATTGTTCAACCAAATTTACCACTATAAATTAAATATTGTAGTTAGGATGCAAACCAAAAGACCTATAATAAAATTACAAACCTGTTTCAACTCTTACAAAAAATTAAGATTAATGAAATCATTATTTTAATGTCAATTGTATAGATCACACTAGACACTTTGAAGGTTTCAATTGTGCAGTTGGATAGAGGGAGTATAGAATCTGATATAGAATCTTTTGGGAAATTTGTTGAGGAGTCGTATTATTTATATGAGTAGTTTTTGTGTATGACATTTTATTGGTGCATGTCATTACTCTCCTCTCTTATTAATAAAATTCTTTATTTATAAAAAAATAAAATAAAATAGAAGCTCTAAGTGAAGAATTATAGCATAATAGACTATGTTTCTACATTACGGGCATTGGGTAAAATTTTACGATTTTGCGATTCGATTTTTTGGACCCTCTACTGATTCTGAGCAGAATCTTAATTTTGGCAATCTTTGTCGCCACCCATCGTTGTCGGCTGTCCTCCTAACATTATAATTATCAATCAACAATTATTGTTACTAAACGCATTTTTATTTTATTTTTGTAATCTAGCCAAGGACGATAAACACAGCAACTAATAGAAAAACAATGGAAAGAATAATGTGATTGCAATAGGGACTCAAAACTCAGTTTTTCTGTTTTTGTTAAAAACCAATGAATAATCCTTCTTGTAGGATAAGAGAGACTATTTATAATAGTCTTACTAACATGAGAATCCTAGACCTTCATCTTAAAATAAAAGAACAAATCTTAACCATCCAAACTTATTAAAAGTCACATGTTACTCACGTGATCCCTTTACGTATTTTTAAAAAGAACTCATAAGCATGAAAAAAAGAGACTAATTAATTAAGTTTTGCTCCTACATCAACCCATCTGGGTAGGAAGAACTTGAGACTGTCAAGAAAACTTTGGTATTCTCTTCATATATCTCGGGATCAATCTTCTTCAGTTCTTCTTCCGCAATCCATGTGCTTTTAGTAGTGGGTTTACCCAACCATTTCATCAAGGACCGCCTATATTGATCCCCTCTCCTTGATTTCACTTCTTTGACATCCAACACATCTCAAACAACATCCGGTTGCACATTTGAATGTTGTTGCATGTGAGCCTCTCTTGAAATCACTCCTCCATCAAAACCTTCAAACACATACAAGTCAAACATGTTAAAGACGGGGTTGTTTTGCAAATCGGGTGGTTAGTCCAACATATAGGCATTGGAGCTAACTTTCTTCCACACCTTGCATGGCCCAAACTTTCTTAAACTTGTGGTTAAGTGCCCTTTGGAAATCTATCTTGCCTCAAATGGACTAAAACCATGCCATCTACTTCAAAATTCTTAGCTCCCTGATGTTGATTACTGCTATTGCATCAGATTCATTACTAGATGTAATGGCTGCCTTCACTTCCTCTTGAACTCTTCTAATATGACCTGCAAAAACCCTTCCACCTTCAAAATTTTTGGGAAGTCAAGAAACCATAAATTTATAGTTTCTTCTTTTGGAGGTTGCAAAGTGAGAGAATATGTATTTACTTTTGTATAATGGATCATGCATTTATCATACGACAACGGCCTCCCCAAAAGAATATGACATGCATCCATAGGCACTGCATCATAGCAAGCTTCGTCATCAATATTATTTTCTATTGCAAATGTAACTAAACAACGAGAAGTAACTGGTACTTTATTTTCCTTTGGAACCAAGCAACCTTTTAAGGATTGGGACGCTTTGTAGTTGGTAATTTGAACTTTTCTATGTCCTCCTTTGAAATTATTCTCTCACTGCTACCTCCATCCGGAATAACAATACGAACTTTACCACCACAAAAAACACGTGCGGAAAAAATATTCCCCCCTAGGATATCGAGGTCATTTCTGGCCTACGGGTCGCGCAGATAAATTTAAACCAAAAAAAAAAAAAAAATTCCCCCCCCCCCCCCCCCAAAAAAATCCTTTTCTTCTTCAATCTTGGGAGTTGTCATCACTTTTCATACAACGAAGGACGCACCTTGTACTGGAAGAACTTCAACATCTTTCTCACCATTGTCATATTCATCATAAACTGTTTCCATTAGTTCCTCTTCCTCTTCCCTAGGTTTTATTAAATTGATTCTTTTTTTTCGGTATGCATAAGATCCATCCCTTTTTTCTACAAGTAAAACAATGAACTTATGAAATATTCCCTACCTTTGAGTTGTTTGCACCAGTAGCATCTCTTCTATCAATTCTTGCAGCTGCCTTGCCTTTGTCACCTCTATTAGCCACCCTATTGATTCCACCACCTAGTTGGATAGTTGTAGTAGCTCCACGTTCAAATTTTGAGACATTTTGTTCACTCCAAACACGCTGGACAGCCGTTGTGTTTCGCTGTGATGTCATCCATATGCCTAGATAATGGTCATCTTGCATCATAATGCTACACTCTCTTTTCAGCTATTAAGGCATTTTGTTGAGTACCTTCTAGGTTGAACTTATAAACTATTCTCATCTCATCCCTAATTGATTGGTTTAAGCTCGAGAGATAACGAGAAGTCATTTGTTCATTACTCTCGTTTAAACCATCCCGATAGAGAGATTTTTAAATTCAGATATATACTCCTCTACTGTCATGTCCCTTTATTTCAAGGAGTGAAATTTCTCATACAATTTCTGCATAATCAACTGGTAAAAATTGCTTTCTCATTTTTGCCTTAATATGTTCTCATGTGCAGATTTTTCGTTTGCCTTGTCGAGATCGCCATTCCTCAACTCGCTTCCACCATTGAAGTGCAATCCTCTTCAATTTTAGCTTTACAATGACACCTCTCTCTCTTTTGTCATGGGTTTCTACTCAAAATAGGTACCCAAACTAATTCCCCAATTCGAATAATCTTCTGCATACATCTTTAAAAGAAAAAAAAAAAATCAACAACTTTAATTTTAATTCTGCTGCCATTCAAATGAAGGGCTCGCACTAATCTCTTTTCTAATCCACCTCGATTTGGATTTTCTATATATCCGATCTCTTTTAAGGGATTCTCCTCTTCTACTTTATCATCATCACCTAGACTATCTTTCGGTATGTCAAAAGGGTCGTGGTTGCCTTTTGGAATCTCCATAAGGGTTTTTGCTCGTTCCCTGCACTGTAGCGTTTGTATCGCTCATGACAAGTCTTCGATCATACACCTTATGTCAACCATCCCTTTTTGTTGCACTTGGTGTCTTCCAATCATGACCAACCATCGCGTCTAATCATAGTTTTGAGGCTCTAATACCACTTACTGTAGCCAAGAAAGATAAAAGCAGCAAATAACAGAAAAACGATGGAGAGAAAATAATATCATTGCGATAGGAACTTGGCCTAAAGCTAAAAAAGCAAACTCAGCTTTTCTGTTTGTCAAAAACTAACGAATGATCGCTCCTGCTGGATGAAAGAGAGGATTTGTAATTGTCTTAGTAATCCTCTTATTTTGACCTTTCATCTTAAAATAAAAGAACAAATTCTGGCCATCCAAACTCATTAAAAGTCACATAGTAGTCGCATGACCCTTTTACTTATTTTTTTAAAAAAACCCATAAGATGCAATAGCCAGTAATATGAATTGCAGCTTGATTGTCACATAATAGTTTCATGGCTATGTATCCTGTCTATACTTGATCTTACTATTACAGTCTGCTTTGTACTCTTCCACAACATTAGATTACTTCCAACAAAGATGCAATAGCCTGTAGTAGAGCGTATGTCTGATGGTGATCCCACCCAATCTATATTTGTATTTCCTTGTATAGAAGTATGACTTTTAGCTTGATATAACAAACCATTTCTAGGTGCTCATTTCGAATATCCCAAAATTCAGACAACTATATCCAAATGACTTGTACGGGGTGATTCTATGAACTGATTGATTACACTCGTAGGAATACAATGTCTGGTCTTGTCATTGTCAAGTAGTTTAATTCCCAACCACTCTTCTCTACTAACGGGGATTCTCTAACAATTCATCTTGATCAGTGCCCTTGTCAGTTCTTCATTTGCTTTCTCTCAAGCTATTCTTGTCAAGACTAGACCCTTTTCGTACACAAACCCTTGCTCTTTACTTTCTCTACTTTTATCTTCCTTGGGTGTTCTCTGACTGTTTCTTGGTTCTCTGCTCTACAATGGTGAATACAAATTTACCAAGAAGGCACCAGCGTCTGGTTCAATGATCCCTCCACGCTCAACTCCGCTAAAGAAGGCTTTAGCCAATGCTACAAGTTCACACTCTCGATCCTTTTTTTCACCCCTTGTTGGCTCCCACTCTGCTTGTTCATCTTTCTCTGATATTTTTATTGAAGGTGCCAAACTCTTGTTTGACTCCATTTTCTCCACTTACCCTGTCCTCACTGGACGCCTGGTTCAGTTTGAGCAGATGGTTGATGATTTTTCCTTCATCAAATTTTTGATAAACGGGGATTGGTTGGGTCCGGCTCTATCCAGGGTTGTGTATCTGTTCGGTTGGTGAGAGAATTTTACACAAATATGCATCATATTTCTACAGAGTTGGGGGTTTTTGACACCAAAGTGTGAGGGGGTAGCCATTCACTTCTCCGTCTCCAATGTTGGCATGTTTCTCAACATTCAAATACTCCTAATCCTGTTTATCCAATGTTGATTGGACATCGCATCCTCCGATCAATGTTATTGCTCCCAAAATGCGAGACAATCCTAAAACCTAGTTTGTGGGCATGCGCTTCAAACATAGTGACCTGACAATTCCCTATTGCGTTTTGAATATTGTTGTTGAGTCTATCATTTTCCCATTCAACCAGTCTTCAGAGATCTCGGAAGAGAAAATAAAGCTTCTCCATTGATTATTGACCTTTCCTCTCTACTTTTCGGTCACGTGTGCTGGCTATTCTCAGAAGAATGTCCATTTTGGTCTTCTGTATGGTGTGGTTATCACCAATTTTCTCCGTTCAAAATTCAATATTGTGCGTAGGGTTGAGGAGGTATCTCTTCCCCAAGACTCACCAATCAACTGGTCAGCCATTTCACGCACGATAGCGCAGAAGAAACCTCTGAATCCTTTGTCTTCCCCACCTTCTGGATCTGCTCAGCGTGCACAGTCCAATCCTGTTGGTGCCTCCTCTTTTACAGCTTCACCCGGTACTCCTGGATTTATAGCTGTGCCTTCTAGCTCTGATCCATTTTCTGTAATAGTCTATGCTTTGACAGCCTTCACCCAACGCTTTTCATGCCTTGAGCAATCCCTCTACTCTTCTATGTCGGCTCAAGCTGCCCGGGTGTCTGCATTGGAAGAAAGTGTCAAAGTCCAAATTGACAGTATGGAGCTGTACTTTCTTCAACAATCGAATGCCACTACCAAGTCTGCCACCCATTGCTTGGAGAACATGGATACTTTTGTTAACTCCATGGATGAATTCAAGAACTTTGCACAGACGACCATTAAGGATCTTTAAGATAAAGTCCAGGAGCTGGGCATAGAAGTTGGTGATTTGATTGGCACTTTTGCAGAGATCGAGAGCTTCTGTCGCTGGGGCCACTTCTGAAGCAATGTTTTTCTTTTTGTCTGTTTTTACTTGAACTTTTGAAAATTTGTTTGTAATATAATTTTGGGAGACTTTTCATGCTGAACTGGTTTGCTGCATTTACTGCTTAATATAATTTGTTTGGTTTGCTGTACTTTTGAAGTTATGTTTTTTTCTCTTTGCTCTTTTACATATTATCTTTCTCCTTTTCTGATTGGCCATGTTTGGATGCTTATCTTTCCAATTCCTCGCAAAAAAAAGGGGAGAAATTTCATATTGACGGGGAGTGATTTCTTGTTTTGATAATCTGTTGAGGGGAAGTAGTTTTGATGCGTGCTGTTGATGTTACTGCTTGTTTGAGGGGGATAATTATTGTTTATCTATATTTTGATGCATTGATGAACTGCTGAAGCGTTTTAGGTTCTTGCACAGAGATCTGTTTGTCTAGTGTAAAGACTTGTGACATTATGTTTTGTATTTTGGGGTTGGGGTGTTTTGTCTCGAACATTGCCAATAAAATTAACGCCTGTACAGGCACTAATAATGTCCCCCGTTGGCAATGACCAATTGGAAGTCCCAAAATACCAGAAGTATCCAAAACCAAGCACAATCTAAGAGACCTTCATTTCTGGATCTAAGAATAGATGCTAGAAATAACAGATCTGAGAGTAAGTCAGCAAACAACCACGAGAGACACAAGGTTTGTTGACTAGGGAAAAATCCTTTGATCCCAAAGGAGAAAAACCCCGGATCCTTGACACGGATTAGGCAACCATCTTCACTATATCAAAAAGGTTACAAGGTCATTACAGAGAGATTGCAAGTTCCCAATCAGCTACACATCTGATTTACTTGTAGAAGAACCCCCCAACCTTGCTTGCTCGACACTTGCAATGCACCTTAGCTTGTGAAGATGAGGAAGCTTCTATCCTCATAGAAGAAGCTCTCTGATCTGAAGAAATCCAGTAAATCTGAGCTATTGCAGTGATTGTTCTGTGCTAAAGAGGGAAAGATGATGTCAAAAACACAGATCTAAAGCACAGCCATCATCATCTTTGTTTCTAGCTCTTTTAGGTATTGGGTAAGAGAGGTGAGGTCAAGTGCTTAGGGGTTGCGAAAAGATTTTGGCTATTTATATCAAAGGAAAGGGTAAAAATGAGATTTGGACAGATCTGGAAAAATCTGTATGCTGTAGCATCCAAACTCGCAGGCGAGAGCTTCTCACGGTCTGCTCGCGAAGCATTCTCGACACTATTGCAGGCAGACTCGCGGGTGCTAGCTTCTTGCAGTTTGGTTTCAAGACATTCTGGAAAATGGGTAAAGGGTCGTGGGCTGTTTGCAGGCAAGAGGAAGTAGTGAGCTGTTCCCTAGACATACTATTTTCTGAGCAGGTTTTCCCATGGCAAGAGATAGCCGCGAGCTTCTGTTGAGGCACAAATCTTTCGTTTTCTTCTTCTGTTCTTTTCCCAAACTCATAGCATGGTATACGAACACTCTTTGGTGTGTGCTTGTATGCCAATACTTAGATCTTGTGACATTTTAAACTCTAAACTAGTGCTAATTACAAACAAAGTGTATGCATGGAGATTGCCAATAGAATTATTACCTATGCAAGCGCTAACAATATCAATAGGTGTTATTTCAATATGTTCTCAACTTGCTCGAACTATTATGGAGTTTCTTCATTTGCAATGAATCTCTGAAACCTGTTTTATTTTAAATTGCAGGCAGTTTCCTATGTTAGAACCTTGTATGCATTTACAAATGAAACATTGGCCAAGTATTCTTATGCAGCATCATTGCAAGCGACATTGAGATATGGTATATTGATAAGTCTTGTGCAAGGACTTGGACTTGGATTTACATATGGGCTTGCAATTTGTTCTTGCGCCTTACAACTGTGGGTTGGAAGGTTCCTGGTTACTCATGGAAGAGCCCATGGTGGTGAAATTGTAACAGCCCTGTTCGCTGTAATTTTAAGTGGCCTGTAAGCTTCGTGAACTTGCATCCTTGTCCTACCTCTCATTTTTTTATCTTGTTTCTTTTATACAATAATCAAGTCTTTTATTTTTTATTTTTTGGGTATGCCAATTTATGTAGCTGGTAAATGGAAAATTTTAGAAAATTTGAAATTTGGATGTGCACAAATGTTTGACAACAAACTTGAAGACATTTTAAAATGTAAGTTAATTGATCGTATTTGATGTTTACCAATCAGTTCCCATAAAGGGCACACTTGAACAATTCGATGGTAAATGTTGTCATGAACAGGACTTCATTACTTTAATGTCAAATAAATCAATTATATTATACACAAGTGTTTATGATTCTCAATGTTTATAAAGATTCCAATGAAATGAAGTTTAAACGTATTAGCAAACAACAATTAGTATGGAGCAAACATCAGAGGGATTTGAGAGTTCCTTTTAGTAAGAGGATTCAATGGTTCTTTTTGTTCAGTTAAGATGGGATTCAATGGAGGTTGTCTACTCCATAATTGCCTTTTCATTTTAAATCTATTTGAGGGATTCTTTCCAGAACAAAAAGAGAATAATAGAAGCAACTTTTGTTAGGGATTTGGTTCAGTTTGTTTCATATCCTTATCAATTTGAACTAATGTTTGGTGTTCGTTTCTTGGGAGATTGAAATATTTTGGCTTTTTTTAAGGAAAGTAACTAAAACTATGTTCATTGCATATACTTGTTTTTTTTCTTTTTCTGGAGCTGTTATTTGTGATTTCTTGCATCCTGTACAGGGGACTAAATCAAGCGGCAACAAACTTCTACTCTTTCGAGCAGGGGAGAATTGCTGCTTATAGACTCTTTGAAATGATAAGCCGTTCGTCCTCTGATGTTAATCATGATGGAACTACTCTAGCTTCTGTACAAGGAAACATTGAGTTTCGAAATGTATATTTTAGCTATCTATCTCGTCCTGAAATTCCTATATTGAGTGGATTCTACCTCACAGTACCTGCTAAAAAAGCAGTGGCACTTGTTGGCAGAAATGGCTCTGGAAAAAGCAGTATTATTCCTCTTATGGAACGGTTTTATGATCCTACATTAGGTAATATGAGTATAATTATTTCCATTACAGTTGTTGCTCATGTTATTTCAATTAATTTTTCACTGAAACCTTCTTGTCTTATATCATACTGTTGTGGTGCTCTGCAGGAGAAGTCCTTTTGGATGGAGAAAATATTAAGAACCTCAAACTGGAGTGGCTAAGAAGTGAAATTGGTTTAGTCACCCAGGAACCTGCATTGCTGAGTCTGAGTATCAGAGACAACATTGCTTATGGGCGATCTGGTGCAACATTTGATCAGATTGAGGAAGCTGCTAAAATAGCACGGGCACATACATTTATCAGCTCACTTGAGAAAGGATATGAGACACAGGTAAAATTTTGATTGACAGAGTATCAACCTAAACGATATTGCTTACTGGATTCTGTCGATCACATATTTTACCTTTGCCAATTTATTTCCTTTTATACATTTCAGGTGGGTAGGGCTGGCTTGGCATTGACAGAAGAACAGAAAATTAGACTTTCTGTTGCTAGGGCAGTGCTTTCAAATCCTTCCATTCTTCTTCTTGATGAGGTTACAGGTGGACTTGATTTTGAAGCTGAAAGATCTGTTCAGGAGGCTCTAGATCTCCTCATGTTAGGACGATCAACTATTATTATTGCTCGGAGGCTTAGTCTTATAAGGAATGCTGATTATATAGCAGTGATGGAAGAAGGTCAACTAGTTGAGATGGGCACGCATGATGAATTAATAACCTTGGATGGCCTATATGCAGAGCTGCTTAAATGTGAAGAAGCAGCAAAACTTCCACGGAGGTATTTTACTTAAATAAAGAAGTTATGTTGTTGAACACGGTAAAGTATCTTGTGTGGAGCACTGATGCTTTTAAGGTTCTGCATCTAAGCATACAGTCTTAAGAACTATCTTCTTCTACACTATGTTTTCTTTTGTACTAGGTGGATTTTATCTCTTAAATACTTATTTGCATGTTGTCTATCTTTATCCAGGATGCCCATGAGGAACTACAAGGAGATGTCAGCATTCCAAATTGAAAAAGATTCATCAGCCAGTCACAGCTTCCAAGAAACATCATCTCCTAAAATAGTCAAATCGCCATCTCTTCAGAGAGCTTCAGGTCTCCATTCATTTCGGCCTTCAGACGTTGCATTCAATTCACAAGAATCTCCAAGAGTTCTTAGCCCCCCAGCAGAGCAAATGGTAGAAAATGGTCTGCCCTTAGATGTTACAGAAAAGGAACCATCTATAAAAAGGCAGGATAGTTTTGAAATGATGCTCCCAGAGTTACCGAAGATTGATGTTGCGTCCGGCAACAAGCACACAACCAATGCTTCTGATCCTGAATCTCCTGTCTCACCACTCTTGACATCTGATCCCAAAAATGAACGTTCTCATTCACAAACTTTTTGTCGACCACATAGTCAGTCCGATGACATGCCAATGAAAATGAAGGGAAGAGTTGATAGACATCATCGGCAAGCACCATCATTTTGGAGACTTGTAGAACTTAGCTTAGCAGAGTGGCTGTATGCTGTTTTAGGAAGCATTGGTGCTGCCATCTTTGGTTCTTTCAATCCACTCCTTGCCTATGTTATCTCGCTCGTAGTTACAGAATACTATAAAAGTCATCCGACCCGTCACATAAGGCAGGAAGTAGACAAGTGGTGCTTAATTATTGCCTGCATGGGTATTGTGACAGTGGTTGCGAATTTCCTGCAGCACTTCTACTTTGGTATAATGGGAGAGAAAATGACTGAACGTGTTAGGAGAATGATGTTCTCAGGTATACTATTCCTCACCGGTATTTATTTTATTTTTTCTTGCATACGTCAATCCCTTTTTTTTTTGTCCTTTCTACTTTATGATTGTTTGAGCTGTCGTATTGTCATCGTAATGTTTCTGGATATGAACTTGTTACTCATTTTGAGTGGATTATCTGTCTTTGAGAGTGGTTTTATCTAATAACCCTTTATTTTGCAGCAATGCTGCGTAATGAAGTTGGATGGTTTGATGAAGAGGAAAACAGTGCTGACACCTTGTCCATGCGTTTAGCAAATGATGCTACATTTGTGAGAGCTGCTTTTAGCAACCGACTTTCTATATTTGTACAAGACAGTGCAGCTGTTGTGGTGGCTGTTCTTATTGGAATGTTTCTACATTGGCGATTGGCACTAGTGGCTTTGGCAACTTTACCTATTCTGACTCTTTCTGCTGTTGCACAGGTATGCTCTATCTACTTGCTTTTCTATGGAAATTCAATGCGTGCATCTATCAAAAATTAAGTGCTTAATCCTTCTCTGAATTGTTGTCTCAGTTCGTCAATTGATGACGTTAGCATCAGCAGATTATTATTCTCGTATGGTTTAGAGGGCTATTCTCCATCAACCTGATGTGGACCAAAAGCTTTTGTTTCCCAGTTTCTGAGTTTAGTTAAAAAAACCTTATCTGGTAACATAGAAGTTTCCTCGCCAATATGCTTTCTTTATTTAGTATGAGACTAATTCTCAGATAGGCATATCCAAGATATTGCAACCCTGTCAGTGCGATTTCTTTGTTCTCCCAAAGCAAAGTAGTCTATTTTAGTTTCTATCATACCTCTTTTGATGTGGGAAATGAGACTTCTCCTTGTGTTGTGCTTTGATTATAGATTCGTTAATGAAAAGGAAAATTGAAGGGAAAATATCAAAACGAAATAATATAAATTTATTTCATTTTTTTTTATTTTGGTTGGGTTCAAAAAATTGGAAGAAAATGAATGATACTTGCCCCCCAAAAAATATCTTTTGTTTTGTTAAAAAGAAAAAAAAAAGGGGGGGAAAAAAAAAAAAAGAACAACTAAGTTGTGGCTTTATTGAATCAGCTAGGCTGAAGTCTACAAGTTCGGTATGCTTTTTATCCAAGCTGTTGAAATAGTTTGATATACATTGTTGGGCTTCCGAATGGTTTAAGTTTTTGAACCAATTGGTGAGTTAACATTATATCATAGCTTTTGTTCTAGGAATTCCAAGATTCTATTCTTGTTTTGCTCCATTTATTATCATGCACTTTGTTTGCTTGTATAAGTTCACCTTATTTGATTTCTCTTGTCTCTATTCCATATGTGAATTGGGGTTACACGTAAGGGGAAAGCGTTGAAATAGCCTTGTATACATTATTGGTCCCATTTGCTAATAATTCTAGTTTTTGGAGCAACTGTTGAATTGACACAAACTTTTTAATAGAAAAAATGAGCCTTGAAATTGTTTACCCTTGAAATTGTTTACGTCTCATTTTGCCTTGCCTTTTGGAATTCTGCTTTAAGCAAAAACTTATTGTAGTATGGGATTCTGAGCAACATAAATCCATTGTCTTGATCAATAATTCATTAAATGCAGGTACCCGTTATCAACTGCTATTCATGTCTATTAGACATGAAACTCTCTTATAATCCTTTTGATTTTCGATTACTGTGATATCCTTGTTGCTGGTAGCTAGATGCATGGCTTTGCTTTGAGCTTTCTATGTATCGATGCACTGATTGTATCATTGTATTTGTAAGGAATAGTTCTATGATTGGAGATTCTATCTCTGAAGATTATAGAATCTTGATACTAGGTAACCCTTTCATCATAAGTCTTTCTGAAGATTTATGGTTGGACTCTTTTAAGTTTGATAGTATACTATTTATTAACCTTAAAGTGCACCTCCTATTCTATTCTTAGCTTCTCTCACATTCTCAACCCAACTTCTTCATTGCCTTGTCTCTACTATTTCTTCATATAAACATCTAAAATTACTCGACCTTTGCTGTCTAATCGGACTTTAGTTCAGATGCACTGTGTAGCATCCCTGTTGACAGCGCATTGTGTTGCTGTTTCTACCTCTAAAGATTTATGTTGCTGTTTCTACATAATGCACTGTTAACAGGGATTCTACCTATAAAGATTTATAGCATCCCTGTTGTCTTGATCAACGCAATGCTCTTTATAGGTAGAAACAAGCGATGCTGGAGCATTTTGTTGCTGCAACACTCTGCAGAATCCCCCCCCCCCCCGGGGGGGGACCTTAATGAAATTATTAAGTTTATAGGAATCTCGGTGGTATTTGTCTTCTTATTTTATTTTATCAAGTTTAGTCGGACTGTACAGGATGATTTATTTATTTATTTTTTCGCCTTATTAGGCTAGCCACGAGCATTTTCTGGTACCAACTTCTGGGTCCCCTATGTCCTAAGCCCCTAGAGGCCCTTTGTCACGTGGGCACTCACAAGAACTCATGACCAAGGCAGGGTGCCTCGTCCGTAGGTGCCTTGACTTGCCAGGACTCTCTATGTTGCCCAGACCCCTCCAAGGTCCTTTGGGGACTTTCCTACAAACGCCGAACTAAGTCTGAGCTTTATTCACTTCAACAAAGACCTCACTTGGGACCATCAAAGAGGGCAGTGGATTTGACCTCACTTGTGACCAAGGCACGGGCCGCAGGTTGCCTCGCCCATCGGTTGCTCGGGTTGCCAGGATTCCTCCAAGGTCCTCGAGGACCATCTTACAAACCCAAGAACTAAGTCTAAGCTCTAGTCACTCCAAGAAAGACCTTACTTGGGGCCATCAAAGAGGGAAATGGATGTGATGCTTGTGCAGGGGACTACCAAGGCACTATTCACCCTCAGGAGATTGTGCCTCGAGCTTGTTAAGGGAGACTTCATTTCCTAAGCATCCAATCATAAGTGATCATGTGGCTCTTTGCCATTGTGGGACATGAGGTGTCACTGGTTAAGTCTGACTAATGTGGAGCCACATCAATGCAGCACTACCACAATAACATTACTAGAGCCTGTATTGCCTTGTGGCAAGTCCACTGCCCACCTAAGGCCTATAACTGTCTCTGGTTTACGTTACAAGGTGGCACTGATGTGGCACAACGGCAACATCCATAGATGATATATTTCCTTGGCACGTCCTTTTTCCCCTACAAACATCATTGCAAGTCTAGGCCTTCTTGACTAGGCTTCTGTTTTGATGGCCTGAAGACGCCTTTATAGTGAAGGTTTCACTTAACATTGATGAAGCTCCCCCACGTAAGAACTCAACGGGGCCTTACCCCTCGAATCAGACAAAGAAGGGAATCCCGTTGAGTTCTTAAAAATAATCAGA
>QLOD02000002.1:20192193-20204793 GCA_003260245.2 Sideroxylon spinosum
ATCCCAGTTTTTAGGCTCGTTCTTAACCTAGATTTGAACTATTTTATCCCCAAATCTAATAATCATCCAACCATCATAAATAGTATTACAATATGACATGTATTTCACCTCAATAAATGAAAATAGCTATTCAATCTTAAGAATATGTTAGAGAATCATAACAAATCATACACATATGTATATATATACAATGGAACACATGTTGGTGCATTTGCCTCTTTACTTATACTAAATAAAAGCATGAAACAACCACATATCATGAAAAATAATAAATAAACAAAAATTTAGCTTCATCTACTCCAATCTAACCAAAAGAAGAAGAAAATAGGAGAAATCACCAAAACCCTTAAACTTCATAAGCTCGAATCTTTCTATTAGGTCGTGACCTCTAAAAATTTACTCCACCACTATGATTAGTAAAAGATGAGTAAAACCCCTAAAGCCTTGCTTTCAAAATCATATTTTATCTCTCCACTCGCTTTCTTGTCTGTCCCTTGTCATTAGTTGAAAGAAGTCATAATAATAATGGTAGTAGAAGAAAATGTGTTATAATGTGGTGTGCTACTTGTGTAATTCCTTTTTCTTTTCAAAATATTATTATCTTTTTCATATAGTCCCTATTTTTCTAACTTCTTTAAACACACATACAAAAATTTTTTTAGGCATAATTACACTTACATCATTGGGGTATGGCTAAAAATAGGATGACGCCTATTTAGCTTAAGAATTAACATATGGTGCCTTATAATTTGGACTAAGTGTAAAAGTAACACAATTAGTTAAATTTAATTGAATTTATAATTCACATGCCATGGAAACTCATATGTGATTGTGGAACAGGCATTGCTAAAAAAAATATGTAAATTTGTATGTGAATTCCATTTTTTGATCTTTCAAAAAATGAAAATACATTTCATTTTAACTTAAAAATTAGTAAAAATATATTTTTTTAATCAATTTTTTACGAAAACATTTTTCTTCCAACTCACGTTAACTTTTAAGGAACAAATTTTGTTAAAATTAACACAATTTACCAATTTTGCATTTTAATCGAAATTACAAGTGGATTATGTGTTGTCTTTTTAAATTAGAGATGGTTATGCATTTCATGGGAATAAAGTGTCATTACCCTAATTTTTAATCTACCTTTAAATAATAAATTTTCAATTATTATTTTATTTATATTATCCATATATCTATTATAGGATACGAATATTTCCCTTCCTTCTTTTAGTATTAACTATTTTGGCCTAATAATTCGATTTGATAATAGAATTCTAGAGGAGGGAAGCAACTGGACTTACGCAGCAGAGGGCTTTGTTTGATTCCAATCTCGTTTGCTCAGAAATTGGCCGCAGAAAAACCAAGTTGATCAACATTACTACTTCATAGAAAGTTGTGACATCATCAAACTTAAGTTACCAAAAGGCCTTATATTTATCTTCATCATTTACAAAAAATAATCCTTCTCTATCCTTTTCTTATTTGATCTTCAGTTTTGTTTTAGGTTTGGTTTGTTTCAATGTAAAATATTTCTTAGAAACTAATTTTTATTTATATTTAGATAAACATTTTTCAAGGAATAAAAAATTAAAGTAACTTACTTTTTCAAAAAGTCATACCTTGAAACAAATGGAGTCTTAAATACATTGAAGAAATAAAACTAGCAATCCAATAAATTTCAAACATAATAAAGTGATAAAATATTAACCACGAATGCAAAAAATAAAGAGCCAATGCATAAGGATTTAAAAGGAAAAAAAGATGATAGCAATTAAAAAAAAAAATCTAACCAATATGTAACGTGGTTTGACAATGTTACCTATATTTACAAGGATGTTGAGATTTTACTCATAATTACTCATCAGTAAGACCCTCAAAATAAATTGAGAATACAATCATTAGTTAAGGAAATAATCCCAGTCAGTTTTAACAATAAGTTATATAGTTGAATCCTTGAACTTAACATACAGACACAATGCTCTACCCAAGCGATTCCTAAACTCCAAGTGAATTAACCAATGAATTGAAAGTGGTGTCTCATAAATACCGATCTTCATATTTTAATGAAAAAGTTGTATTATTATCAAAATTTAAAGATTGATTTAAATAGTTTACCCATTATTTTTCTTATAATTTTCTCTCGGTTTACAAATGTGCTTACAACGAATTCATGTTGCCTAAGAACCCAAAAATCCATGCTCTTTCTTTCTCTCTTTAACCCTAGTAGGCATATGAGAAGGAATATATACAATCTTAGGTGAATTTTGAATCCTTTTACTAAAATAGAATCAAACTCGTGTAAGAAATAAACGAATTTATATTTAAAGAAAATTGTTCACTTTATTGAAAAACTTTCTTATACTTGTTTACCCAGTAAACATATTTTTTAGATATATTTATTATAAAAGCCTAACAATACATAAGAGTAGAGACATCAATCTCAAAACATGGGTGTTAACTTGAGGATAATCCGTATTTTATATGAGACAAGTAATAAAATTGAAATTACGTTTGAAAATACAATTTTATTTATAGTAATTAATTTTTATTTCAATAAAATATTTAATTTTATTAATTTTTAAAATAAAGAAGTTTAATAAAACATAATTCATAATAATTTAATTTAATTATTTTAATTATATTATCTATTAAAAATAAATTAATTCAATTAAATTAAATTTATATTAAATATAATTTAATTATATTAAAAATAATCTAGTAGTATATTTTTATTAATTTAATCATATTGTCTATTAAAAATTTAATAGAATTAATTTAATTAATTTAATTAATTAATTAAATTAGTTATTATTTATATGAATTTAATTAATTCAATTAAATTAAATTATTTATTAAAAATAATTTTAATTTAATAAATTTTTGAATAAAATTATTGATTTTAATATGATACAACAAAAATAGACAAAATTAAATGTTAAAATTGACAAAATATTTATAACAACAAAAAAAAAAGTGTAAACACTTTTTTTTGTTTATATTTTTTTTGTTTAAAAAAATAATAGAAAAAATTAAATGTTAAAATTGACAAAATATTTATAACAATAAAAAAAAAGAGTGTAAATACTTTTTTTTTGTTTATATTTTTTTGTTTAAAAAAATAAAAATTGGATTAAAGAACACTCTTTATTATCAATTTTCAAAAATCTGTAAATATAAATAGAAAAATAAGTTATCAAACGAGACTTAAGTAAACAATTTTGCCTAAGGGCGTGTTTGGAAGTTTTAAAGTATAGTTTTGAGATGTTTTTAAAGTATGGATTCTGCAGTATTTAAATGGTATAAATTCTAACGTATTCAGGAACATAAAACTTAAAATACTCATGCTTAGGATTTTATTTTTTAATGAGTTTTGAGGTATTTTTTAATGTATATAATGACACATATAATTTTTTTTATTTGTTAATCAGGTAGCACTACAACTACTGTTGATGTTTATATACGTACATATAGAACAATATATCATAACGTATATTAAATTAAAAAAATTAGCAATAAAACTCCAAAATACTTCAAATCAAAATTGCTAGAAAAAAAAATATATTTAGGTTACAAAAACGTGAAATGAGGAACATGAGTAATAACGTTTTGTTAAAAAGATCAAATTTGCATTTCAATCTTTTCATGAGATTATTTTTGTCTAAAATTTTTTATTAATTCATAAGAACCCCAAACTTGCATGTTTCAAAAATTATAACAAAACATCCACTCATAAATTTTAAAGTGTTTAACAAACTCACAAGAATGCTCCGTTTGTAAGTTTAGAAGAGAAAAGAAAGGAAAAGAAAATACCAATTAAGAGATAAAAGAAAAGAAGAGAAATGATAATAGTTTTTTTTCCG
Organism: Sideroxylon spinosum; assembly: GCA_003260245.2. Lineage (NCBI taxonomy): Eukaryota > Viridiplantae > Streptophyta > Magnoliopsida > Ericales > Sapotaceae > Sideroxylon > Sideroxylon spinosum. The sequence goes on from QLOD02000002.1 coordinate 20,196,057, forward strand.
TTTGTTTGAGAATTTGGGAGAGAAAAAATAATTACTTTCTTTTTTTTTTTTTTTTTTTTTGTGAGTCGAGAAGAAATGGAAAAAAAAGAAAATGTCTAATGTTATTTTACTACTATACCCTTATATTATCAATAAATTATCCTTTCTATATTATTAACAAATAAAGTATCAGGGCATCAATCAAGAAAATATATAAACTAAAAAATACTGAACAAATATACAAATGATAATACTAAAAACTAAAAACTTCAATTAACAACGCTGTTATTAAAAAAAAAAAATAAGTACCTTGAAATGACTGGAACACGTATATATATACATATAAAGAAAATGAAACCAAAATCTTGAAATGTGATTCGATAAAAAAGAAAGAAAGAAAAAAACAATTAGAGCAGGACGTTGTTGAAAAAAAAAAAAAAAAACCTAACTAGGTTGTAAAATTAGATAGGACTAAAGGGTTGGAGTTTAAGAAGAATACTAATTAAAAATTTACCAAAGTGATGAAATTAAAAAAAAAGGGGGTTTAATTTTCACTAAGACATATTTGTACTTTTTTTCTTATTTTTTATTTCATCGGTAAATGTGTTATTTTAAAATTTTCATCAAAAAACTTTTCTCTTCTCTCTATTTCTTTCCATTTTCTAAGAATGAAAATTTTAAAAACTAATCACTAACCTTTTTTCTCATTTCTTTCCATTTCTCTTTCTTTTTTTCTCAAAAGACCTCACAAACAATAGTTAAGGGTCCGTTTGACAAAGCTGTCAGTTTTTAGCTTTTGTGTTGAGTTTTTACATCCGGTTTTCAGTTTTTGTGTTCAATTTTTAATTTTTAATTTTCATTTTCATAGTAAAAATAGAAAACAAAAACTTAAAAACACGTTTGGCAATGATAGTTATTAGTTGTAATTATAGTTATTAGTTGTAATTATAATTAAATAAATTCAACAAATTTAATCATTTTAATCATATTAATTACTAAAATAATTCAATCGAATAAAAATAAAATATATCAAACATAATTTATTATAATTATTTTTTTAAAAACTTTAATTAAATATATTTCATGTTAATTAATTAATTAATTTATTTATTTATTTATTTTGATTTAATTATTTAATTAATTAATTTAATTAATTTGATTTAATTATTTAATTATATTAATAAATTTTAATTATTGAAAAATATTATTTTTTCAACATAATTTTATTCAATGAAAATAAAATTTACTCAATAAAATTTAATTATATTATTTATTAAAATAAGTTATATTAATTTATTTTATATTAACTTAATTAATTCGATTTAATTAACTAATTAATTTAATTTAATTAATTTGAAATGTACTAATTTTAATTATATTCTTATACATAAAATTATTTAATTCAAAAAAAATAAAATATATTAAATATAGTTTATTATATTATTTATTAAAATTTATTTAATGAAATATATTTATATTAATTTAACTAATTAAATTTAATTGTAGTTAATATTATTTAATTAATATTATATTTAATGTCTTAAATTAATTATGGATAAAATTAATTATTAATTAAATTATATTTTAAATGCTTTTTGTAAATAAGAAAATATATTATTATATTAATGTATTTTTATATATTAATTAAATCTTTTTATTATTATTTAATTTTATATATTAATTAAATATCTTTATGTTAATAATAATATATTTGGCTGTGACCTGATATTGGTGGCAATCAATAGGCAATGGTGATTGATAGTTGTAACTGAGAGTAGCTGTATAAGAAAATGAAAATTAAAAATAAAAACTTGAGAAAACACATTTTTTAGGTCCCGTTTGGTAACCATTTCATTTTCAGTTTTCTGTTTTTGTTTTCAGTTTTTTTGGAAACTAAATACGAAAACTCATTTGCCAAATTTGATTTTGGTTTTTAGTTTCCAAAAAAATGAAAACTATTTTCAAAATTTTTAAAAATTATGAAATAAAAAATGTGTTTTCTCAAGTTTTCATTTTCAGTTTCCATTTTCTTATACAACTACTCTCAATTACAACTATCAATCACCATTGCTTGTTGATTACAACCAACATCTGGTCACAGCCAAATATAATATTATTTAACATAAAAATATTTAATTAATATATAAAATAAATTAATATATTGAATTAATAATATATTTTCTTATTTTCAAAAAAACATTTAAAATATAATTTAATTGATAATTAATTTTATCAATAATTAATTTAAGGCATTAAATATAATATTAACTAAATTAAATTAACTACAATTGAATTTAATTATTTAAATTAATATAAATATATTTCATTAAATAAATTTTAATAAATAATATAATAAACTCTATTTAATATTTTTCATTTTTATTAAATTAAATAATTTTATTTATAAGAATATAATTAAAATTAGTACATTTCAATTAAATTAAATTAATTAGGTACTTAAATTGAATTAATTAAATTATATAAAAATAAATTAACAGAAATATTTTTTAATAAATAATATAATTGAATTTTACTGAGTAAATTTTCTTTTCATTGAATTAAATTATGTTGAAAAAATAATATATTTCAATAATTAAAGTTTATTAATATAATTAATTCATTAAACCAAATTAATTAAATTAATTAATTAATTAAATTGAAATATATTTTATTAAATTGTTTTAAAAAATAATTATAATAAATTATTTTTGATATATTTTATTTTTGTTGGATTGAATTATTTTAGTAATTAATATGATTAAAATGATTAAATTTATTGAATTTATTTAATTAACAACTACAATTACCAAGTAATAACTATCATTACTAAACGTGGTTTCATGTTTTTGTTTTCTATTTTTACTATGAAAATAAAAACTAAAAATTAAAAACTATACACAAAAACTGAAAACTGACAGTTTTACCAAATAGGCCCTTATATTTTCATAATTTTTAAAAATTTTGAAAACAGTTTTCATTTTTTTGAAAACTAAAAACCGAAATCAAATTTGGCAAACGAGTTTTCGTGTTCAGTTTTCAAAAAAACTTAAAACAAAAACAGAAAACTGAAAATGAAATGGTTACCAAACGGGACCTTAGTTTTAAAAACTTTCTTTTCTTACTTTTTTTTTTTCATACAAATGGGCAATAAGGTCGTAGTGAAATTCTCATAATCAGAACCAATACTTTCAAAATGCATTAAAAATTATATGAATTTTCACTCTGAAACACAGCATAAAAATTTTTCACTGTGCTCTGGCCAAGACGATACCGTACTTGGCTCCCCAGGTGAGATAGGGTTTCGTCCTTCCTTCTTGTGATGTTTGAGATTAATGTCTATGTGAGATTCTACTGCATTTTCTGCTTAACCGTTTCTTACACACACACACTCTCTCTCTCTGACCATCTACAAGCACAAGCATGCACAGACATACATTAAATAGTTTATAAACAGACCACTTAAGAGTAGTCTCATGTTCAATGTAGATGCTTCAAGGGCACAAATTTTAGCAATGGGAGGGGTTGGAGCTGAATCAGGTATGAAGCTATACGTTTCCAACTTGGATTATGGTGTTTCTAATGAGGATATAAAGGTATTTTCATCTTTTTTATATGCGTATCATTTGTACTGTATATTATGTAATTCTAATGTGAAATCTTTGTTCCTGTGGTAGCTATTTACTAGCGTAGAAGTTTGGGTTTCTTGAGTTATTTTTATTTATGTATTTATTATTATTATTATTTTTATGTTTGATTGATGTACTGTTTTTCAAATCTTATTTGATAGTTTAGAATATGTGGTATGCCATGCATACATTTTCACTTGTATAATAGATAATATCAATTTAACAAAGCCTTGATTCCAAACTAGATGAGTCAGCCACATGATTCCATGGGACTATATGATATTAGGTCTTCCTTCAAAATAGAGGCCTTTGGGGGGGGGGAATGTCACTGAGACGTTATTTAATGATCGCATGCAATTACAAAAAATTTATAACTAACCCAATTAGAGCCATACAATCACCTTAGAACTTACAACATTAAGAATATACCAAACTAAACCAAACTAAATCTTTTCCCATTAGGTAGGGTTCGCTATATGGATTTGACGACGCCAATTAAATCTGTTGAGGGTCATGTCATCCATTAGATCCATAGAGACAAGGTCATGTCTAATAGTTTCTTTCCAACTTCTCTTAAGTCTTCCTCTCCCTCTCCTGCTCCTGGCAATCTCTATACTTTCATACCTTTTAATCAGTGCCTCCATTGGACGTCTTCTAACATGGCCAAACCATCTTAAACGGTTTTCTTTCATTTTATCTTCGATTGATGCTATTCTTACTTTGCCTCTAATCTCGTCGTTCCTAATCCTATCTCTCCTTGTTATCCCACACATCCATCTTAACATTCGCATCTCTATAACTGTCATCTTTTGAATATGATTATACTTTACTGCCTAACACTCTGATTCATACAATAACGCTGATCTTACCGCCACTTTATAATACCTTCCTTTCACCTTGAAGGGGACTTTTCAATCACACAAGACCCCCGAAGCACTCCTCCATTTAGTCTACCCGGCTTAAATCCTATGCCTTATATCATTATCAATCCCTCTATCCTTTTGCACCATAGATCCGAGGTACCTTAAGTTTTCTTTCTCTATAATCTTTTGTGTGCCCAAACTTCCTTCTATGTCTCCAGTTGTCCTATTTTGGCTAAACTTGTATTCCATATATTCCGTTTTACAACTACTTAGCCTAAATCCTTTTGTTTTTAACGTTTCACACCACAATTCTAACTTAGCATTCACTCATTCTCTCGTCTCATCTACTAAGACAATGTCATTTGTAAATAGCATACACCACGATACCTCATTCTGAATATGCCTTATAATCTCATCCATAACTAGGGTAACAAAGTACGGGCTTAATGATGAGCTTTGGTGTAGACCGATTGTGATAGGAAATTCCTTAGTTTCTCTGTCAGTTGTCGTATAGCTATAACGGCTCTATCATACATGTCCTTTATTATCTCAATATATGCGACACACACTCCTTTCTTTTCCAATACTCTCCATAGAATCTCCCTAGAGACCCGGTCATATGCCTTCTTCAAATCAATGAACACTATATGTAAAACTTTTTGACCTTCTCTATACTGTTCCGTTAATCTCCTCAGGAGAAAGATCGCCTCCATGGTTGATCTCCTAGGCATGAAACCAAACTGATTCTCTGAAACATTTGTTGCCCTTCTTAGTCATCTCTCAATAACTCTCTCCTATAATTTCTTCGTATGGCTCATCAATTTAATCCTACGATAGTTCGCACAGTTCTGAATATCTCCTTTTTTCTTGTATATGGGTATAAGGATACTTTTCCTCCATGCATCAGGCATTTTCTTACTTTTTAGCACTACATTAAAAAGGTTTGTCAACCAAATTATGCCATTCTCCCCTAAGCACCTCCAAACCTCAATATGGGTACCATCTGGCCTAATCGCTTTCCCATTCTTTATTTTTTTCAGTGCTTCTTTTACTTCCTCCCTACTGATTCTCCTATAGAACATATGATTTGCTTCTTTCCTAGAAGTGGTAAGCGACTCCAATTGTATGTTATTACAACTGTTTTCATTAAATAACTTGTAGAAGTAACTTTTCCAACGCTCATTTATCTCCTCTTCCCTTACTAACACTTTTTCATCCTCATCCTTATTGTATTTAACTTGGTTTAAGTCTTTGGTCGGCCTATCTCTGGCTTTAACAAGCTTGAATATCTTCCTTTCGCCTTCCTTAGTGTCTAGTCGCCTGTATAATTCCTCATATGCTTTTGCCTTAGCCTCAGTAACTATCTTTTTGGTTTCTTTTTTTGCTTCTTTATACCTCTCCAAGTTCGCTTCATTTCGATCTTTTTGCCAAAACTTAAAACGCTCTCTTTTAGCTCTTATCGTATCTTGGATAGTCTCGCTCCACCACCATGCCTCTTTCTGCGCCAGAGCACCCCCTTTGGATTCTCCTAAGACTTCTTTCCCTACCCTCCTAATACACTTTGCTACCTTATCTCACATATTATTTGCACTCTCTTTTACACCCCAAACGTCTTTCTCTAGTACTCTTTCCCTTAATGTTAATTGCTTATCACCTTTCAAGTTCCACCACTTAGTCCTTGAGCATCTATTCAACTTCTTTTTTCTAGTCCACCTTTGGAGCTACACATCTATGATCAACAGCCTATGTTAGGAAGTCAAGCTCTCTCCTGGTATAACTTTGCAATCTTTACAAGCTAAGCGGTCTCTTTTCCTAGTTAAAAAGAAGTCAATTTGTGTCCTTGAGGAGGTACTCTTATAAGTCACTAAATGTTCCTCTCTCTTTTTAAAAAAGTTGTTCGGCAGCATCAGATAATACACCACTACAAACTCCATAATATCATTCCCTTCCTCATTTCTATTACCATCTCCATATATCCCCATATGCTCTTATATATCCATCTACGTCCCATCCTACATGACCATTCAAATCTCCTCCTATGAAAACTATTTCTCCTTAGGGTATCTCTAGTAGCACTCCTTCCAAGTCTTCCCAAAACTTTTTCTTATGTCCATCTCCTGGGGCATAAGCACTAATTACGTTCACTATGTCTTCTCCTATCACTAACTTAATCGTAATAATCCTATCTCCAGAGCGTTTTACATTAACAATATCTTCTTTTAACTCATTGCTTACCACTATGCCGACCCCATTCCTCGATCTATTAGGACTCGTATACCATAACTTATACCCAGCCCTCTCAATCTCTTTAGCTTTCTGTCCCACCCACTTTGTCTCTTGCAAGTAAGCAATTGAGATACGTCTCTTTTCCATTGTATCCACCACTTCCATAAGTTTCCAGTTAAGCTCCCAATGTTCCAAGTACCTAATCTTAACCTTCTATTTTGGACTAGTTTCCTTATCCACCTCATTTGTCCAGAAAAGCGTGAGGACCCTTGCCTATTTAACACTGCACCCGGGCGCCGATGCAGCAATCCTTACTCATTTATCACTGTACTCGGACCATACAGCACAGTTCTAAGCAGGGGACGCCCCCACAAAATTTTATTAGGTCTCAAATCCATAAAAAAAAAATCGACTAAATATTATGCTGGCTGTCGGCTACCTAACACACAACCCTCCTCCTTTATCTGGGCTTGGGACCGGCTATATTAAGGATACCCTAACATAGGTGGAGTTTACAACATTAGGAATATAAATAAATAAAAACTAAAGCCTTAACCCATAGCTGGGCAACCATACTCCCAAAACAATAAGTATAAGCTCAATCGGCATTTACAAACCAATCAAAATATGAAAAGAATAGTTTATACAAAACACCTCCGAGAGAGGGTAAAAGAGTAAAATAATCTAAATTGTAGTCCAAAGATAATAACATATATCACCAATCCGGACCTCGAAATCTCACAAGTATGTTAGATCATTACTTACAATGAAGTCTATAAAAAAGTGAGCACAGGTCCACTTATGCCCATTATGCAATAATGTACAATATTTTTCCCTAATATGCTATTAATATGCATCACATAAATTTTCAACACATTGATCATATCTTTCAATTTATTCATCATTATTCGATATCCACGTCATAATCATAACCACCATTAAACACTAGACGTGGACTAGGTACTCTGCTTGACTAGTTTGTGACCACAATATCAAGTACAAATTATACCATCTTTCGATGTCTGCATCGGAGACTTGAGCCAAGGAAATAAACCACCTTTAGGTATCTGTATCCATGTATTGTCAGAGAAAGCGTTTATGTTCCCCTTAAGCATCAATATCGCCAAACTATACCTAAGAAAGAAATACACCACCCTTAGGCATCTACATCATTTCGTAGGTTACTAACTCTCTGGATACAAAAAACCAATTCTTGTATAGGATTAAGGACTCTCAATCCGTGAGTACGTGTATCCTCTATTCCATAGTACATCCAAAACCTTGTAATCAATTATGAAAATCAATAATTATTAACCAATTTTCAATTTCATTTCATCGTTATCACATCATGCTATGTAGCAATGCTTATGATCTCTTTTCCAATATATCATTTTAACACATGATATACATCCTTTTAACATGTCATATCCAACCGTTCAAATTATGCATAATCATTGGCCACTTACAAAAAGATGACACATTAAACTTGAATCAGAACAATTAAGGTGCACATGGACTCTGCCATGCGCATGGCGGAGGAGGCTAGTGCCATGCGCATGGCGGAGGAGGACTAGCCAAATGAGATGCAACAAACACTAGCCTATGCGCACAGGAAGTTTTGGGTCTATGTCGTGCACACACAAGGTCAAGCCTCATGCACATGAGAGCAATAATCAAGGTACCGTGTGCACGGATGAGCCAAGGATAGGGTCGTGCGCATAAGCCTTGTCAAGCATGCGCATAATTGAAGACTGTAAGTGCGGTTCGTCAGCTACTGTTTTGGTCTCCATTTTCCATTTCAAATATACATCATCATATATGCATTCGTCTATCGATTTCAATTTATTTCTATCCCATGAAAGGTTTTAGATGGGCTTGCAACATCAATTTCTACGTTGTGACAGGATTAATCACTTTGGATTTTGAAACCATCATCTTCTTTGAACAGCAATTATATATATATATATATGTATATGTATCTATCATCTCTTTTCAACAGCAACAACTCTATTCATCCTCACACATCAAACTAAGCATGCATTA
>QLOD02000002.1:20234626-20245969 GCA_003260245.2 Sideroxylon spinosum
ATTCTTTCCCTTCTCTTTCTCCCTTTAGCTATAACTCCTTTAACTTCTCTTTCTCCTTTTAGTTATTAAACTCCTTTAACAACTCACCTTCAAAATCCTCTCTCTCACCTCTGATGGTGTAATCAAAATTCCTCCAGCTCCAAACCACAATTAGCTTGAACTTTGACTGATTAGGAGCGTCCTTAAACCCTATCTTCATGTTTTTTCATGATTTTCTTTCTTAAAAATCAGGCATAATAACCCTCTGATATAACTAGGAAACAGGTTTTTAAATACCACATAACTCAATCCCTGCTCTTCACCCTAAGCTGAATAGTGGAATTACAACTCTTGCACTCCATTTCATTCTAGCTTTGGTTATGCCTAGGAGAAAGCAACCATCTCAAATAAATTTTTAACACCCAGGTTATCTGTGGGCCACATTTTCTTTTCAGTACAACAAATATTCATGTAATAAGTACACAAAAATAACAACATAAGTAAAAAGAACATAATGGCAATAATATAAAAAATAACAGTGATAGAGAAAAACATGCCATATTGGGTGAGGGCCTTGTTTAGTGCGTTTAGATGCTGTTATTGATCTCAAGTGTGCACAAGCAGAAGCAGAACTGGTGACAGTAGTGAGCAATGAAGGCTGCAACAGTTGATCAAGGTAAGGCATTTCAGCGGTCCCAAACCAAGGTTGGCCCTTTGTTTTAGCTTCCATATCTCCCACAAGAAGAGCTGCTGCACCTACTTCAAGAACATTATGTGTACTCTTGTCTTTCGGACTCAGAACATCATTGCTGCAAAGTTTAGTTTGTTTAAGCAAAACAGGAAACCACAACAGTGTAAACAGCCAAATCAAATCCTTTTTTTATATTTTCATCATTTTTTGATAATAAAAATCCAAATCGAAACAAGAAAATGTTGTATAGCAATAATCACGTCGAGAACTAGGAAAGGTACAAGCAGAAATCAATTACCTTTCAGTTAAAAGCAACAATGATTGTTCATCCCTAACCCAACGCCATTTCAGAACATCAGGGGCTATGAACTCAAGGTCATCAATTCCATCAGCTTTTTCTGCAATTGGTAAGTTTGAAACAGACAAAGCCGATGCCTCTGTGTTCTCTGAAGATTCTTTATTATTTGCAGGGCTCAAGTGGGAATTGAAGGATTTGCTCAACAAAGATGACAATGTTGGAAGTGACTGCCTTGATGCAGAGGGAGCCCCAGCAAATGCAGCAGGTTGGAAAGACCGTCTTGGCATATGTTGAGCCACTAGAGAACGAACATAATTTAATGACTTCTCAAGTGCCGGCGATGCAAAACTTGATACAAGCAAAGGAGATATATTGGTCGATGTTGTTGATGCTCCAGCTTGCTGACCTGGAGGTTGTAACCATGATGACGATCTTCGACTTGGGCCAACATCACATTCAGTAATTATGCTCACACAAAACCGATCAATCTGTTGCAATGTCTCCTCACTGGGTTTATATCTGCAACAAGTGAAAAACATGGGTACACATTAAAACAAAAGAACAGTTTAATATTCCAAGCGGGCCCTCAGATGTGACCCATTTAATTTTTTTTCTTCTTTTTTTTCCTTTTTTCAAACAAAATAATGATTCAGCAATTAAAATTGGGACTCATAGCTATTGCATTTATCCAGCATATTAGTAGGCACGGTAGCCTAGGATGGGTTCTTAAGGTGTATAGTTTTTTATTAAATAAATAAAATTTAATTTAAAACAAAGGCACTAAGGTAATGCGTCCCAAACAAAACTAAATAGAACTAAGCTCAACCAGTTAATCAGGACCGAATCATGCAAATTCATTGCATTCAAGTAATGAAAGGTGTAAACTTTACATTCAAATAAAGAAAGTCATGCGATCAGAATTCAACCTCTCTCTACTAAAAAAGAAAGAACACACTTACCACAAAAAAAATAAATAAATAAACAAACACATTGACCAAGTGGATAGAGATATGAAAGGTTAAGCATCAAAAGAGTGTTTCTCCCATTAATTTAACCATCAGGAATGGTGAAGATTTATATAGACCACTGTAGACGAATGTGGCACAACATAAGTGGTGATCACATACACACAACTGAGAGCGCTCCTAAAGCTTTTTATATGAGACACACACACACACACACGAGCAAGCACACACACAGTAAAAAGGAGTAAAATTGAAGAGGACATAGTAACAGGGCTATATCTTTCCAGCTAAAGTACTCTAATAGGCTGGGCCCCACTATGCTAAACAAGCCCACACCCCAAATTATCTAATTTTTGTGACCAGAGAATCCACAATTTCTGAAACAGATCTTGAAGGCTGAATAATCCACAATTCTGCATCCAATACAAAAAAGAAATAATAATAATAACAACAACAACAACAAAAATGACCACCTCAAGTACCACCAATGTCCGATTGGTCTGGAGAATACAACGCTAAACTGGTCACCGGTATAGGTAAAAAAGCAACCATCCGTCATAAGATTGTGCTTACACAGGGGCGGTTTATTTCAGGTTTGTTTCCCCCTTTTGACAAAGAAAGATGATACACCCAAGGACTTGCTATAGTTGGATAAAAAAGGCAAGACGTATCTCTTAAATCTCCAAAGTATGTACTACTTAAGTGGTAGCACCAAATCTAGAGTTATCTTCTCCACATCTTTTTTATTTTTCTTATTTTTTTTATTTTATTTCTGAGAACCTCTTCTAAGTAAGGCCACATTGGAGACACCCAGTGGATTAAAATCCGGATAACTGCAACCGCCCTCAAGCCTGCTCTTCGCAACTTCTATCCTTCTATGAAGGATGCATAACTATAACTTTTTTTTCTTAATAATTAAAAAAAATCAATGAAGTATAAAGAAAAGCATCAAGAAGATGCCAATACAAAGCAATGGAGAGCATATTCTGCCTCACCAACTTGGACATGCTTTCAAGTTTCAACAAAGTTCGAAAAAAGGACCGAAATAAAGATCTATACCACCACTAATCCAACTATACAAAAGGATGCATAACTATCAAAATAGCTTGATATACATTGTTGGACTCATTTCCTAACAGCTTCAATTTTTGGGATAATTGGTGATTTAACATGATATCACAGCTTTAGTTCTAGGAGGTTCTAGCTTCAAAGTTCGCTATTTTCCATTTATTGTTGTGCACTTTATTTGTTTGTATTGGTGTACCTTTGTTTGATTTGGTTCGTTTGTCTCTTCTCTACGTGTGAGTGGGTAAGAATTACAAATGAGGAGTGTTGAAATAACTTGATATACGTTATTGGGCCCATTTCTTAACAACTAAAGCTTTTGGGACAATTGGTGACTTAACAATATTTATAATGCAACGAATTCCTTCTCACGTTGGAATGGTTTACCTATTATTTATCTCTCACACATACAGAGTTCCAATATAAATCCAATATGATTGTATAAATGCTGTCACCGACCTAGTCTCTTTACTGCACAAAAGGAATGACTACATGACACCCAATGGTTATTGAATTACTGCTTAAATCATACAAGTAGACCACTGCATAGTGGGAAAATCGTTGTTTTCACAGAAAAATAAAAGTGAAAAGAAATTCGCTGCCTGAAAGAACCTACCTCAGAAGGTGTCGTTTCAAAAGTGCCACACACCTTGCAACTACTGCTGGGCTGTTGCAAATAAATGTTTGTGTCAGCAGCCAAAATAAATATGTTTCAACAGGAAAATGAAAATTTGCACAAACAAAAAGAATTACATGTAATTACACATATCATCCTACTAAAAATGGAACAGCATTAATTTAAAGTTATTTGTATTCTTAAGGGCAACACACAAGATTCTCCGTTCACTATTTCAGGTTTAACCAACCATGGAGTAATCTTCAGCACAGAGCATCAAATATACACAAATAAGAATGAGGGTTCCATGTGGATTAGCATAAAATGTTATACCTTGAAAAAATATTTTCGTGACAAAAAATTTTAAAAGAACATATTTGTTTTCTTCCAATTTTTCTGGTGTTGGATGAAATATTGAAAGTCTTCTCAAAAAAATCTCAGATTTTGACTAAATTAGCTATCATTGGTAAAATCCAAACAACCAAGGGCCAAGGGACCAAAATTAGCTATCATCGCTTTCTTCTAAAGCTTTGAACTTGTAAATGTAATGCCTGTTATGAAGAGCATTATGTAATTGCAAGGGCCAAGGGATGTTAAGGTTAAAAGAAAAGCTTTATAAGAAAGCGATTAAACCTACTAAGTTATATTGTTCAGAGTGTTGGACAGAAAAAAACCATGTTAACGAAATGAATATCGCCAAGATGAGAATGCTAAGTTGATGTGTAGTAAAACGAGAAAAGATATGATTAGTAATAATTGGATTCAAGAAATGGTAGAGATAGCACAATTGAAGATAAACTGAGGAATAATCGATTAAAGTAATTTAGCCAATACGCAATGAACACCGATAAAGGAACCAATTGGGAGTGTTAGCATCCAAACCGAGAATAAAGTAAGGGAGCGGGATAGATTAAAACTAACATTGGTAGAAATACTAAAGAAAGACATGACTTGACATGGTTAAATAGAGAAAATGACCCCTTCACTTAGCTTAATGTTGCTGATCCCATTTAGTTGGTAAAAGACTAAGTTGACTTGAGTTGTATTTACAAAATAAAAGTGATTAATAGACTTTTTTCATACATATATATTATGCATATTTAATAATATGCCCCCGTCATGTCATGATTCATGCCCCAATATTTTTAAAATTTTTGTGTCAACGTGTCTAAGTTATGTCCTACTCGTGTCTCGTGTGTATGTCTGTGCTTCCTAGGGATCAACTTTTACAGCTTTAGAGGGGCTAAACTCTAGTTACTCGTCTAACTAATTGAAGGGTGTGCATCTGATGCATTATGGGAACCCACTCTTGCTAGCTGCATCCGGAACTTATCAGTGAGACAGTGATTCTCTAAAGATGGTCTTACAAAGATGCATTTATCATGAAGCCTCTAAAGAGGTTGATAGTCATGTTCTCAAAAAGTTGCACTTCATGTTTGTTAGATCCAACAAAAAACATTTGCAATTTGCACAAATAACAGAATTGTGCAAGATAAACCCAGTAACTCACTATAGAAGATCTCAGTTTGAAAAGAGGATCTTTGAGGCAGTACTTATACCGGAGATACTATTAAATGAAACACGAATATATTGCTTTATCCAGTAAAATAAGGTGTCAAAAAGAAATCCATCAAGTAACATATTATTAACAAACACATGGTACAAACCTGCGCTCCTTCTCTGCAAGAGTATGTTCTAAGATTACACTGTAAGCCAAGTCAGTTGTCGCACGTGCCGCAAGATAGTCCTACCATTGAGAAAGGAAAATCATAAATTCTGTATTTTGCACATCTAGATAATCTTTAGGAGCATGGAACACAACTTACTACCATATCAATCAACGAAATTATTCCCACGAAGCCATCCCAACAGAGCCATGCCATTGATCTTATTAGAGGCACAAGGAACGTGAGTTTCAAAGAAACCCCCCCCCCCCCCCCGGCAAATTTAATGGACTTTTACAAGCTTGAAAGGTAATATAAAACTTGAATACAGACAGACAGTTTATCTTTATTTTTAGCTTCAAAAAATCAGTAGTTATATCACCCAGCACTACTAATTTGGTATTTTAAACTTAACTATTTTCGATTATCAAACAACCAACTTGCAAAATCAAGTCTACATGCTTGTTGCTTGCTAAAATAGCAAAACTTTTATTGCACAGCCAAAAATAAACAACCCTTTTAACTTTTCTACGAAATTCCCATTTATGAGAAAGAAACAATAATTCATACAGAAGAGACTGAACCGACGACTAACCCATCTAACCCGTGACTGGCTCGTGAACTACACCAACCCAAATACCCATATTACGGAAAATCCCAAGTGACTTGAACTCTCCCCACAGAAAGCCTCTAAATTATAAGAAACAAGAGAAGCCCACCAATTAGACTGATAATGCAAAGCAGAAAACATTAATTCCCGAAGTGAACCCTAGATTTCAAAATCAGAACCAGCGAAACAGAGTACAGCACAACATCAAGATCTAAATTGAGTAACAATGAATGAAGAGATTGCCAACCCGAAGAGTCCTCGAAGCTTCGGAGACAAAGACCGAGGGGTTTCCGTGGTGGAAGGGCGCAGAGCAGGAGAGACAGTCGGCGACGGCGCGGCGGAGAGGCTCCGGCGGCTTCTTCGAGGAGGAAGATCTCAGCCGGGAGGCGCTGCCCAACGGTAACCTCGAACCCGCAGGGCTTCGCAGGGGACTATAGGTGGTCGACATCGATGACGGGAGTGTTGTCAATCTGTATCTACGAAAACACACATATGATATGACCTAGATTCTGTGAATTCGCACTACATTTGAACTGTTTCGTGCTCGCCTGAGTGAATTGAAATACTGCGAGAAAACATTATATATATTCTGTTCGTACAGGCGTAGTCTTACGAGGCGCATAGCTGGCAGACCCTGCGAAATAATTGCTTTAGAAATTTGCTAATTTGGGGTGTGAACGAAAAAGTAAAAATAATTGGGGGTGTTTGGAGTTGTATAAAATGATATAAATTTGTAAAAGTTAATATCTCGTGTTTTGTGCAGTGAGTAGAGTTTTGTCTCGTAATTCATGTTGTAGTAATTTGTAGAGTTTTGTATTTTTTGATTTTGACTCCAAACAGACCCAATAGCTTACGTAATGTTGAAATTGATGAAAAGTGTACAGAAATTAAAAAATAAAATGAAATTTTTATGAGATTTTATAAAATTTATTTTTTTTTTTTTTTTTAAACTTCATACACACAAACAAAAACTTTTGATTAATTGCACTGTCACTTCGAACTGCACACACTCACCTTTGAATTGTCAAATGTGTATGTATAATTAAATAGGTTTACATATCATTATTAAATTATTAAAATTAATATTAATAAAATACTAAGGACTCGTTTATAATTTCAAAAGAACTCAAAAAAGTTAAAAAAGTTTCATCTTTTTCAAACTTTAAAAAATTCTAATTTCTTTTAAAAAAATTCAAAATACGTTGCAATGAGTCAAAATAGGGCATTCCAACGGGTTTGTCAGATTTTTTCTAAAATTTGTACTGACATTTGTATCAAAACAATTTCATAAAATTCCAAAAATTTTTAAGATTCTCCGTTAAAATTTTACCACGTGTCACTTTATATAATTTTTAACAACTTTATATCAAATAAATTACAAATAACTATCCATCATTTAAAAACAACTTTTTACATTTCAAACTTCAAAAAATTATATTTTTGATTTTTTTTTTAATTTTCTTTGGGACTCCAAACGCAGCCTCAAACTAACATTTTACCATTCTAGTCAAATATTGATATATAATTATTTTTTTTCTTTGATTAAATGATCAAATCGAGTTCCATTCATTAATAACTTTAAAACATTAGTAGGAATAAAGTCAGAAAAAATAATATTAAAGTTAGATTATATTTTGTAACAATTGAGTGTTGACATACATTATTAAATTTTAAATTTCATGAGATTGTGAATTAATCGGTGTGTTTATATGGTTGAAATAATGTGTTAGTTACTTGGTTGCTTGGTTTTGCGCTAAACTTAAATCCTTTGATCAAGTACTTCAGAAATTGTTGGAAGAGGAAGGGACCCCGGACGCACAGAAAAGGATCCTGAGCGCACATCCTCCATGCCCGGGTGCTCGATGGCGACGTCAGCTTTTGAAATTATTAAAAGATGTTTTGAGTCTTAGTCGTGCTGCTTGTACGCTGATTTTGTTGCCTCCACACACAAGGCTTGCCGCCAACCCGTTAGTGCTCTGCTTCTCTTGTTTTTCTTCAACCCAAAAGATCACTAATATATATATATATATATATGCTTATTAGTGTTGACTTGTGCCACGCACAAAACTGTATAATATTTTTTATGGATAAAATATAATTTTTAATATATTATAAAATATTTTAATAAAGTTGCGTAATTTCATAACATAATTATTGTGTTATTTTTTTTTATATTTAGATTTTTTTTATATTTAGATTTTTTTTTATTTTTGCCAATGTTAATATAAATAGATAAAGTTGATTAAAGTTGAATTTTTATATAAATACAAAAATTTTATATTTTACCAAATCTCAATTTGATCTAATTTTAAAAATTAAAATTTGCTCTAATATATATATTAAATCACAAACTTTCTTATATATAATAAATCATAAACTTACCTAAACCACTTAATCTTTTTTTTTTTATTTCAAACTATTTGTTAATTTTAATATACAATTTCGTTCTTTTAATTCTTGCTTCATTTTGTAAAATTTGCTTAAGTTAGAAATACTATTAATTTTCATTGTATTAAAATAATTTTTTAACTGGTTTTTTAAAAATAACTCAAATTGAAAATATTATTTTTATTAATTATGTATTGTACTTTATGAAAATAACTCAAATACCGAGTATTAATAATCAGGATTTTAACTAATGGACAACGTGACTAATTAAACTTTAAAATTGAACTAAAAAAATATTTTCTAACCCAATTAATATTTAGGCATTTTTAAGCCTAATTAATAGTAAGTATTTTTCTTTGTACTTTACAATTAAAAGATACTGAGAGCTGTTGTTATGAGAGGAGTTAAATTTTTGTTAAATTTAATTATTATTTAATCTTTTTAAATTATTTTCAATCCTAATTGTTATTTAAAAAATTTTTTCTTTGTATTTTTAAATTTAATTTCAAATATATTTGAAATATGTAAATTTTACAATAATAGTGAACTAATAAGCCATCCATTTTAAAATTTTATTAACTTACTTCACATTAGTTATAATCACATAATACAACCCTATGACTATATAGACAAAAAAGAAATATAATTATGGATAGGTACTGATATCGGAAAAAACGAAGTAAAAAGAGGAAAAAAAAAGTATTGAAAAAAAAAGAGTATATCATTCAAAGATGTCTAAAAAAAAAAATAGAATTGCAAATAAGAAGAGTGCACAAACGATGTGGTTTAATGAGAAAAAAATAATTATGCAATTTCGATAAATGTATATAAAGATAATATAGATTTATAAAAATAACTCAAATATTAAGTTTTATTAATCACTTAAAAAATTATCAAGATGAACAATTTAAATTAAAAATTAAAAAATTTCTTAAAAAAAATTTCACATGCTTAAATAATATTTTTGAATTTTTTTGTGTTTTTAAATTTAAGACATAATTTAAGTTGTTATTGTAAACGAAAAATATATTTTTTTAAATTTAATTAATATTTTTAATTCTTTTCCAACCTAAATTAATTTTTTTAGTAATTTTACAATGATAGTGAGCAAATAGTCAAGTTCCATTTAAGGTACCCACGAGTTCACTTTACATTGATGAAAATCATATGTTAAAACTATAGTGGAGTTATAGTCATCTACTATGGGAACCCATTCTCTCTAATGAGTTGTTCTTAATTATATGCTACAAATCTAATTGTTTTATATGTAAAAGAAAAACTGAAGTTATCATGTTTTAGTGATGTGAGACAAAGAAAGAATCGTTATGTAAATGAGAAAAGAAAAAGAAGAAAGAACGAAGGAATTAAAAAGATAATTCAAAATTCTTTAAAAAAAAAATAAGAAGGAAAAGTGGAATGGAGCTCAATTAGACATGCCACATAAGATGAGAGTGAAGGAGAGTAGGAGGAAAAAAAGTACATTCTTTTGGTATTATAAGATAGATGTATAGGCCTATCAATGGGTTGGATTTGATTCAGATCTAACCCAGGCCAAATCTAACAATATAGGATCCGATTCGCCTAATTAAATATGTGACTCAACGAATTTCAAGAACTAATGAATCTAGATACAGATAATCCACCAGACCATTATTTAAAAAAAAAAAAAAACTTACGTGGAATAAAATCAATCATTTTAACTATTTTTACTCTACTATATATACACATATATATGAAGCATACATGAAAAGTTATATTACTTAATTTGCATAGTAATTATGTGAGATTACTAATCTCATTCATTTTCAATATAGCTACATTATAATTTAATTAAAAATAACTTTTTAAAATGTAATAGTTAAAAAAATATTTACATTATTATATCGTTAAAGAATTTATTTTTACCTATAAATATAGATATCTATATATAGAAAGAGAGAGAGTATGTGGTGGTTACATTTTTCAATTTTCGCTATGTATCTTTATTTGTAATTTATATTTTTTTAGTTTTTTATTAGAAATTGAAGGTACATAGTTGACGAAAATCAAGTAATACGTGTAAAGTTGATTTGTTAATTCCCTGAGCGTGAGTGTTCATGATTATGTACAAATAAATAAAATTTATTGTTATCTAATAGATATTGAGTAAAATATATTATTTTTAAGAAATGATAATTTATAGATTATATTAATTATATTATTTATTATAAGCAATTTAATTCAATAAAAATAAAACATATTAAACATAGTTTTATTACATTATTTATTAAATATAATTTAATCCAATATATTTTATATTAAATTAATTCACTAACTCAGTTATTAAATTATTTAATTGTATTATTAAAAATAATTTAATGAGATATATTCCATGTTACATTAATTAATTAAATCAATTATTGATTAATCTAACTAATTTAATTAAATTATTTATTAAAATTAATTTAAAAAAATATTCCTTGTTAAATTAATTAATTAAATCAATTACTAATTAATTTAATTATATTATTTAATCAAAATAATTGTAAAATTTATTTCATATTAAATAATATTCAATTAAATTAATAAATACTAATTAAACTAACATTTAATTAAATTAGTTAAATTATATTATCTATTAAAAATAGTTGTAGTTTAATAAATACTTGAATAAAATAACTAATTTTAATATGATACAACAAAAATGAACAAAATGTTAAAATTGACAAATGTTTACTATAGAAAAAAAAAAGTGAAAACACACTTTTTATTTATATTTTTTTATTTAAGTTTTTAAGTTTTCATTTTGTAAACAAAAAATTAAAAAAAAAATTAACAAATATATTTTTGTTATCAGTTTTCAAAATTTGTAAAGATAAGTAGAAAAATAGTAAGTATAATTTACCAAATAGACTTACAACTTTGAAAATGTTTACAAAATAGACTTATTTATACTAAGTTCTCAATCTAACCCATCATGGTTTATCAAAAAAAAAAAATTACTGCTTGTACACACACTTATATAATATATGTTTTGAATAAAATATATATTTTTTTTATAAAATAATGATTTAAAAGAATATTTTTC
>QLOD02000002.1:20246069-20257040 GCA_003260245.2 Sideroxylon spinosum
ACCCTTAACTAAAATCAAATTAATCCTATAGTTCTTCAATTAGACTAATATTGAACACGTTGGTGTGATTGTTTCGGCGTTGGGCGTTGTAGATTGATCATACAAAGTTTTTAGCTTTGCCAAAGTTTCCAGCATCCAATGTTCTTCGTTTTTCTTTTCTTCTATTAATCCAGGTAGAGATTTAATGCCTTTTATTCACATATATGAAATGTTAAAGATATCGTGAGATTAGCTTATATATTTATTTTGAATTTTGGAAGCACATAACGTGATTTGGTACAATATATTTATGCATATATCTGTGAGAAAATGATGAATAGTAACTTTTGATTTATTTTTGTGATTGCTAAATTACAAATTGATTGTTTTGTTGAATTTGTATATGCTTTGTGATGTTAACAGAACAATGGGATTGCCAAAAATTGTTTACAATCACAATTTTAGAAATTTAAATTTTAAAGACCAACGTTCATAAGTCATAGCCACTAGACAAAACCCAAGCGCACAAACCTCATGTCTAGGCACACGGCCTTACCCATGGTGCACGAAGGGAGTCACATGTGCATGGGCTTTCCTATGATGCCCTGGGTGCATGGGTGTAGTACCCAAGTGCTCGATTCCTCATATTTTTTGATCTCGAGTTTGTTTTCCAACATTATTTTGGAATAAAGCCTTTTTTCTAAAGTGTGCTACTCAAATTTGTGAAGATATTGGATTTTAAAAGGCATATTGATTTACAAAAAAGATAACCATGCAATATGTGGTGCTAAGATTCATTATTGGAGATGTGATGTAACACGAGCAATGGTAACGTGATTAATTATGAATAAGATAATGAAAAGGTATTATAGTATTGTTAGTTATGATAAAAGAGTGGTATTGGTAATGATAATAGAAAGAGATAATAAGATGGGATTGAAGATTACGATTTCAAGGTTAGTAAATACTGAAAAAGAGGAGGGTACATGGATACCATTGGATTGAGGGTTCTTAAACCTACACAGGGTTGGTTATCGCACCAGTAGGTTAGTAGCCTATACTACAATGTTGTTATTGGTGTATCATGACGATTAAATAGTGATCCATAAACAGTAACGACAAGTTGGCGTCTTGAGCCTAGGCTCATAAATGACGATAACTCAATTTATCATTTACGTTGGGTATTAACCCAACAAGATGACACTGGTTTGCGTTGTGTTTACTATCATGAGTCAGTCTTGCAGAGTATTCATCCAATGTGTGATGTGATGATAAAAATTGGTAAACAGATAATGGAAAGATGATAAAAAGATGACCTGTGATATTGAGATTGATATTATAAGATAAGATGTGATTATTCAGATGTTAACATTATGATATTTATCTATTCTTGCTATTATTGAATGATAGTATCCTACCATGACATGTATTACATATTATATATGTTTATATTTATGTATCGTGAGCATATATGAATTAGTACTCACATCTCTATACACTATGTTGTAAGTGTAGAATCTGAGAGTTAGGTGAGCTCTGTCATGTTTTGATTCGTTTTGGATTATTGTTATCCTTCTGTACCTCTGAGGAGATTGAGTTGATTAGATTATTTATTTTTCTCGAAAGATGTACTAATTTGTACTTAATAGTTATTTTAAATAGTTGGACATCGTTGTAAAGCCCGCGCATCAGGATATTTTATTAGTAAGTATATTGGAGTGCTATTACTCAATTGTGGCCGAGACTTTGTTATCATTATTTTTATTATTATTGTTGGATATTTAGTTTATAGTTGTTGTATGGCTCAGATAAAGGGTTTTGGTTGAATTATGTATGATTGCACGTGATTTATTTAGTTCCCCTCATAGTTAATGTATTTTTTTTATATTAACAATTTACCTTTATTAAATTAGTGAAAAGTCAAAATCCATATTTATTGTTTGCTATCTTAAATACTCTCCTTTATTAACTTTTAAATTAATGTTTAATTTTTTTTTTTTTATATATAACAGATTTTACATTTCTAATTTCACTTTTTCCTTTTTTTCCCCTTCAAATAATAATTTCAACTTCAATTATTCTATTTGGTTTGAATTAATTCTAGTTTTAATTCTAATTGTTTTCATTTTCATACAATCATTTATTTGTACAAGTATAAATAATATACTAATAATGTTTGAGCCATAGTATATTTAATACAATTTTTTATGTTGATAAATTTACCCTTACTTAGTAATAGAGCTGGCAAATGAACGAGTTTGGATCGGGTTATAGTTAGATTGTAATTAAATAGATAAAATCCAATTAAACCTATTTAATAATAGGTCATTATTAGGCAAGTTAGACATGGATTAAATCAAATCCACAACCCAAATTTAATCCGTTTAAAAATTAAACTAATAAAATTGAAGTGGATTCATTTTTTTATACCAAGTTGTATAACTAACATACTAGCATATATATTTCAAAACAATTCATTATTACAATGGCCAATGTAATCAAATGTGTATGAACGTGAATAAAAAAAAGAAGAAGAAAGAAAAAAAGGGCCTCGTACTAGAAGTTCAGCTCACACACTATTCAAGAAAAAAAGCCAAATTTTAATTATTTTATACAAGTAGCTCTTTCCCATTGTCAAACTCATCATACGATCCATCCACAACAATGCCATGGCATAAAATTCATAGCACAAGATACAGACAATAAGTTTTATAGATATGTAACCATATTTCACAGAATTTACAGTAGTCAAATATTGAAACAATTTTAAATTGTTTATAATATATGCTCAATATACTTGTATTTTATTTATAATAAAAAAATATTATATTTATACTTACTCCCGTTTCATCAAACACATCATCTCCGTTGCCTTTATTAGTAGCACAAGCAAGAGTTGATGGTTAGATGTAGAAGCAGAAACTTGGTGCACATGCTCTTCAAAAAGAATATGCAACTTCTCACGGATAATTGCCACACTTTCCATGTTTGTCTCCAAATTCAATTTTTTGAAACAAAATTCCACAAATTGCAACTTATATCGAGGATCCAATACTACTGCAAAATATAACAATGTACTATAACACTCTCAGTATTTGTCAAATTTCTTTTTCATTTTTTTTTTTTTTTGCCCATGGTACTTATCAAAAGGTAACACTGTACTATAACAATAAAACACATTCAAGCATAAGATATGTTGAGTTTCATCTCGTAGGCACATCTTGTCGTATTTTCCTGCTACACGTCAAAGATATCTGTAAAATACGTTTAGCAAATTTGATTTTCCTCACTTCTGAACCTCTAACATATTTTACACTTTCTTGGATATTATGTATAGCGTCATTGATTACTTTCAATTCTGTTTGTACAATTAAATTCAAGATGTGTGAACCACAGCATACATGAAAAAAATCACCATAACACAGTAAAGTATCAGTTAACCTCACCATAACACAGTAACGTATCAGTTAACCTAAGATGACGCTTCAACACATCTACTAGCCAATCATTATATGATACATTATTCAATGTAAAGTTGAAATTTTTTTTTGTCAATTCCCCATTATTTCAATAAATGGATGACTTTTTCAGCTAAAATTGAACCATTATGTGATGGTGGCACGTGACAAAAATTCAAGATTTTTTTTTTTTTTGTAACACCCAGTCATTATCAACATTGTGGGATGTGAGAGCCAAATACTCATCAGTCGTAAGAGATGACCACAAATCTGATGTCATGCATATCCTACTTGGAATTAGTTTCAATATATGCTTCAATTTCTCCTTCTCTATTCCATAAACCTTTAACACATCAGGCTTTTGTAGTGTTTCTTGTAATGGATTTTATAATTGAATTTAAATAACAATACAAATCCTTGACTCGTTCATGTTCCATAAATATTAAAGGACAGTTATGCTTGATTATCGTTGTGGCAACTTTTTTTACAGTATACATCTTGATTTAGCTCCACAAAACGATGAGAATCATGGGACTCATTTTTTGCGCAAACACCAATATGACGTAATAAATTTGTGGTGCCTGTTTTTGAATCTAAAATATACTCATGCTCAAATTTCCAACACTTAGTCTTTCATTAGTACCAACCGGCAAATTTTCAAAATTATTCCATACTATAGAAGTTCATTTCCTAGTATGTTTTGTAGTAGTAGTAGTAGAGCTTTGCTCTATATGCTCGTCACTATTATCTTACATCTCAACATCTCTATTAGAATGTAACCATCACAATAATGAGAAACTAGGAACTAGAAGTATGAGAATGAGAAAAAGGTATCTAGCATACAAGAGAACGGTATAGAAAGCCAATGACTCTCAAAAGTGAAATGTTAAAAAGGTACAAGTAAGAAAAACTGAAATCACCAATCCATGTTTTGATTAGGCTCATTAAACACGAACGATAACCAAAAATAAAATAAAATAACTTCACTAGGAAAGCCATTAATAAATATAAACCAGCAAAATCATATTTCTAGAACTTCAATCAAGGATTCACATATTTCCACAACAAGCTACATCAAATATTGACAAGTATCATGTATATTAATATTAAAAAGGAAAACAACTTCTAGAAAAAGAATAAATATACAATAAGAAATGAACATAAAGTTACCCTACACCCCCAAATGCCTACAGGGAAGAAAAATTCTCATTTTGGCTTCAAAACTTTAAGCTCTTCCAGTGACACCTCTAGCTAACTACTACAATTTGCCAATGTCTTTCAACAGTATCTAAGCAAGTTCGAGCATAGCTATATAGCCTATATTCATATAAATTCACAAAAAATAACATTCAAAAATAACCCTCGATTGAGCAATGAACCCTCGATTGCCCTGAAGATCCACCGCCTGCACAGCCGTACAATCCCTTGGCGTCTCGAACAAAGACATGGAATTGCTTATACACAACCCCGACGTCAGAGTAAATCAACCCGGTGCTTGGCACATCGACCCGAATTTCCTCAACGGTGAACCAAAGGAACAAATCCTGAGCCGAAATTCCAGAAAGCCCGGCAATTTGGGATTTCTCTCTAGCAGATATGGTTGGAAGAGAGATGAAGGTAGGGATATCTAGCAGATATCCGAGCGAGAAGCTTCTTTATCGGCTCTATCGTAACCCAATTAAACCCATCTAGTAAATGGGTATTTTATGTTTGACCCGACTTGACTCCTTAATCGTTTTAACTAATCCAAAATCGTTTAATACCGGTTTAATTGGACGGGTTAATGGTTACAGGTTAGATTTGTCCGCCCCAAGAGAGATGAAGGCAAAGATATCTAGCAGATATCCGAGTGAGAAGCTTCTTTGTCGGGTTCTATCCCTTCTAATGTATATGTATTTTATGTTTGACCCAACTTGACCCGTTTAATTGTTTCAACTAACCCAAAACTGTTTGATGCCAGTTTAATTGGGCGAGTTAATTGGTTTTGGTCAGATTTGCCAACCTTACTCAATAAGTAGGGAAGTTAGTAGTTAACCATAAAAAATAATTTAATGATAAATATTTTTAATTATTCATATAATCGACTCCACTTAGTGAGAAAAATGTTTGGTTTGGTTTGGTAATAAATATTTCTAATTGATTTACTGTGAGTAGTTTAGATGATTAGTTTTAAAATTTGAATATTTTAAATTAATCTTTTAGTCATGAAAATTTATTTGAGAATATTTTTTTTTAATTTGAATGCTATATATCTATATTTTAGTCTTGAAAAATAATTTAATTAAAAATTTTACTAATTGTTTCCTAATTAACAAGAACATGGAATATTTGGAAAATTAGTTCAAAAATTTTAATGTTATATATTTATTGTCTTTTAGTCATGAAAATTAATTTAATAAAAATTTTACTAACTAATTCAGTAATGAATAGAAACATGACTAGTTCAAATAATTAGTTTTAGGGCTCGTTTGGAGTCTAAAAAAAAACAAAAAATGTAATTTTTTGAAGTTTGGAATGTAAAAAGTTGTTTTAAAATGATGGTTAAATATATGTGATTGATTTGATATAAAATTAATAAAAATTATATAAAATAACATGTGACAAAATTTTAGTGGAGAATCTTGAAAATTTTTGGAGGTTTGTGAAACTTTTTGGTACAAATGTTAGTATAACTTTTAAAAAAGAAAATTGACAAAACTGTTTGAAGGCACTACTTTGCCCCGTTCCAACGGATTTTAAAATTTTTTTAAAAGAAGTTGGAATTTTTTAGATTTTGAAAAAGGTGAAACTTTCAAAATTTTTTGCCATTTTTTAGTTTATTTGGTGCTCTAAACTCGTTCTTAAAGTTTGAATTTTGATATATTTATTTTTGATATATTTATCTTTTAGTCATGAAAATAATTTAATAATAAATTTTACCAATTAGTGAAAATATGAATAGTATAGATAATTAGCTCAAAATTTGAATTTTGTATACTTCTCTATTCAATAAAATTGATTTACTTACTAATTTCATTAATTAATTTAATGCTTAGCTAAAAAAAAAAAAAAAAACGTTATACCAAATATTTCAACCCAAAAAAAAGTAAGATAAAACTCATCCATAATTCCGCATCCGCATATAAATTTAAAGTTCTTATCATCTTTCTTTAAATTCACCATTTATTAAATTTCTTTTGAAAATTTTCATTTTCATTTACCAATTCATCATGTATGATTTTAAATAATAATAAATCTTAACAAATAAATAAAATAAAATAATAAAAATAAAAATAAATAAATAAAATTCAAAGGAACCACAATAACTTATCATGCAACAAAACATAAAAAAATAGAAATAAATCGATTAATTATTCATCAAAATTCATTTCAAATTCACACTAAATAGAATTTTTCTTTATTCCAAATTTTCATATAAAATTATAAATTTATACCATTATTTCAATTACCATATAATTTAAAGAACCAAAACAAATTGTAAACTTTACTTCATTTTTTTTTAAATTCATTTCATTAACACCAATATCCCCATTACCTAATTAATCATTAATCCGTTTAGTCTGGGTCTCGATCCAAGGAGTTGCAATAGATAGGCATCCCACATCGAGATGTTAAGGTATATGTGAGTCGTGTATTATTCCACCTACAAATCAAGTTTTGATTTGGTCTATTGGATTGGGTTAGTTGCAGAAAAAAAAAAAAAAAATAAGCCACTAACTATATACACTTGCTAACAAATGTAAAGCTTTTACATGTTACTATTTTGCCACTTTAAGATGCATATGTGTGAGTAGATAAAACTATTTAGTAAGTTTTATACTTTCATTCTTACATTTTGTGTACAAGTATATATATATATATATATATTTATAAACACTTATATGCACTTTTGATGCAAACAATGAAAGGTGATCCTTCTGTCAAGAGGCAGACTAAAAAATTTTAGTAAGTGGGGCAAAATTAAACAAAATTAAATATTACAAATTTTTTAAATAACAACTAAAGGAAGACAATAATAAAAGTTATATATTTCCAAAACATTATATCTTTATAAGTAGCCCCTTCAACTTTTTATCTCTTAAAAAATTGTGAAAAAAAAAATACAAAATAGTTCTTTAATTGATTTGAAAATACAAGAAAAACTATTTCAAATATATTTAAGAGGACAATTTTTAAATTTAATGGAAGCATTTAAATATTACTTCAGTAAAGATAATAAAAATTAATATAATATATTTAAATATTTTCATCCAGTGGGGGCAAATGCCTCATTTTATCCATCTTTAAATCCGCCATTGCTTCTATACTTTATTTTTAAATTTGAATTAAATTTAAATCCCCAAACCCATCCTTGTAGTTTTCCAAATATGGGTACGGTTAACGTGCTACAAAACTCTGAAAAATACTGAACATTTCTAAAATTCTCTAACAAATTTTTGTAATCCTAGTACTTCGTGAAATTTTTATAAATTTATAGATATCTACATATTCCAACAAGTTCTTATAAACCTTAATACATTTTCTGAAAACTCCAAATAACATTTTATAAACCCTAATAACTTTTGTACAAATTCTAAAAACTTTTTAATGAATTCTGACAAAGTAAAAAAAAAAAACCGTTCAACCAGTTTCTCTTTCCAAAAAACTAATCCAAAAGTTAAAAAGTTTCACTATTTATCTTTGAAAAACGTGATTTTATGGCTATATGTCAAACACCAAAAAATTATTCAAACCATATTTTTTGTTATTTTTCGTCGCTCCAAATGCATCCTATATATAATTAACACATCTTATCATTTGCATCAATATCAGATAAATTAAGCCTTTATATTGCGTCCACAGTGTAACTCCACAAAGTGACCTTGATCGGATATATAAAAGAATTTATATACATACATATATATAACATCAATGTGCCAAATTGTAAACTTCTTTATTATTGGAACAAGATTGTTTCGCTTTACAAAGCTAGAGATTTCTAGGGATTTGGGTGGTGACATAAAACGAGCTCGTACAATTCATAGAATGACATGATCAATTTGTTGATTGTTAGGAACTTTCATTCCACTATATTTGAAATATGCCTTTCTAGAAGCATTATGATTTGCAGCTCAAATGGTCTCTTATGAAGTTTCTGTTGGTCCTATTCTTATTGTGCTCCTTGTGAGCGCGTTTGGATCTGTAAAGGCAATCACTCAGATGTTCCCCTAACCCAACTCGAAAACAAACCAGAGGAAACCGCATCATTGCAAATGTTTGCGTCTTATCGCGAGGCTCATTTTTAGTTATGGGTCATAAGCAAGTAGCTTTACTTGATCAAAGGCCGAGGCACAAGGGTCCTGGTACTATCTAGGTGCGAAAAACCCCGAGGTGACTAAAATGAGCAGAAATCTCACTTACCGGCCTAAACGATGAGCAAACACTCGAATGTGAGGGCAAAGATCACCCAACGAATGGATGATCTCTAAATGACAAGCAAACACTCAAATGGGAGGACAAAGATCACTCAACGAATGGACGATCTCTAAGAAGGGAGGAGTGAGGGGAGGGCAAGAACCATGCTTTCATAGAAGTGGCGATTCAAATTTTATCCGAACTACAAGAATAACTAACTAACCCGTGCCATGAAGGGTCATTCTCCAAATGGGATGACCAAGCTTTTAGATTGTTTAAGTAGGTTGGGTGACTAATCGACCACATGAGTACTCCGGGATATAAATCAGGGTAACAAATGTTGAGCATATGACGCTCCGGTCCAATGATATGATGATGTGGCCTGTACAATGTATGGAATTTTTTTATATTATACGATTAAGCTAAGTGTATTAGTGTATGCTAAAACAATTAAGTTATAAAAATATATTTGCGATTTCAAGTTAACATATATATCGATCACATATGGAGACCTTTTAGGTACATACCAAATAAATCACAGAGACTTCAAGGAAACAATTACTAGGAAATCACTGAGACTTTCAAGAGAATATTGCTATAATAAAAGGTCCTAAAGAAATTTGAAAGAAGATAAAAATTGGGATCAATTTATAGATTTTGGACACTGGGAGAGTCCTATTCCATTTAGACAAGGACACCATAAATAATTTACAAAAAATCAACAGAAGTTTGATCAAATTCAAGTTTCAAATCCTATTACTCAATGGAAGATAATTTGATTACATTCAAATTCCAATAAATAGAATTAAAAAGAAAAAAATTATAACTAATACGGGAGAGCTCTAGAGTAGCTTGGAGGGAAATAACTAAAACCCAAAATCTTTAATTGGTAGACATCTCTCATCGTCCTTTTATTATTATTATTATTCCAAATAAGTGCTACGTCTTAAATCAAAATACCGTTATCTTGAAATAATTCACATATAAAATAAATAAAAATTACTTGAGTAATTAGAATATGGAAGAGTCATATTCCACTTAGATTAGAACTTCATGAATAATTATAAATTAAATAATATATATTAAAGACTTTAGAATAGTAGACTTATATAATAAATTAAAAATTTTGAAAAATAATTATAATTAGGTATCCTATGTTACAATATATATGTAAGTCTTATAGAATAAATAGTTTTCCTTAGTTAATTGGAATAGCAGACTTATATAATAAATAAAAATCTTTAAAATAATTACTATATGAAATAAAGCAAATTTCTTTGATTAATTTAAATGTGGGACAATCCTATTTCACTTAAATTAGAATACTATGAATAAATATAAAATAAAATAAATATTTTTTTTGATTAATTAGGATATGAGAGAGTCCTATCCAAGTTACTTAAATCAAAATACCACGAATAATTATAAATTAAATAACATACAGGAATGACTTTAAAAATATAATCTATTTTTAGAGAATAAATTAGTAAATAACTAAGAAAGAGAAACACAAATGCAAAGTACTATCCTATCCAACCACTTCGCCGTTTGCTTCACCTTGAAGCGGGGGGCTAACATCGTGAGGGAAGTTAGCCCACTGACATTGCACCATGGCCATTATTTTTTGGTTTTTTTTTTTTTTCTCTTTCTTTTCGAGTTGGGGTTAGGTTTGAAAAGGAGAAAAATGTATTTTTTTTTAATAATTGACTGCGAATTAGCTACTAAAAAAGTTAAATTTTTATTAAAAAAGAAAAAAGTTAATTTTTTAATAATTATCATTTTAGTTTTGTATTAATTTGATATTTTTACTTTTCAATATTTAAAACAATTTAAAATATAAGATGATAAATTTGATCATTTTAAAAAAATAAAAAAATTTATAGCTAGTAACCGAGTTACGAGCTTTTTTTTTTTTCTCTTCTAAACACATTCTCTAAAGTCAGCCAATCCAACATTTTTTTTTTTCTACGATCATGGTTCAACATATAAAAATAGTTTTGAGATATTGTATAACATATTAATTATATTGAATATTAAATATTTTAAAATAAATTTTTTAATAAAAATAAAAATACTATAATAAAATTTAGTTATCAATAGGATTGAAAAATATTTTTAAATTAATATTTTAAAAATATTT
>QLOD02000002.1:20353827-20367695 GCA_003260245.2 Sideroxylon spinosum
TATCTATCTATTAAACCTGGACATCGAGAACACTCTTATTTGTATGCATATTTAGGGACGTCAGATGTGGGTTTTTAAGACTTAATTATTTGTATTAAATTTATATATAATATATTGTAAATAGTATAATATATAAATAAATGGTAGCATTACAATAGTTTAATATTATTAAAATATTTTAACAACATAATAAAGTAACACAATATTTATGAATATTATATATAATACTTACATATTTATAATAAATATATCTTATTGAAGGTTAATTTGGTCATTTATACTTCTATTCTAGTTTGAACGGGCGCAAGCAATCACATAATAAAACTCAAAATTTAACTCTTCCCCAGGGATCCCAGATGACGGAACCCTAGGAGAGCCGTCGACTCCAACTACCGTCCATGTACGATCCATACAAGATCTAACCAACTGTCTATCATATCTGAATATTTATCCTGCACAAAATCAAATATTGGACTAGTATAATTTAATTGAGACCACTAATCACAAGATTATTATCCTACCTTATCTTATGAATATAACCTGTCACGTTTATTTGTCGGATGTAAAACTAAAATAACTTTAGTTTGTTTGGTGGGGTCCACAAATGAGGCATTTGTTTTGCAACACAGATAAATCTTGATAGATGCCATATCTACTAACATGCCAAATAAAAGAACTTACATAACCCGTGATATTATACAATCGGGGATGAGTGATTAGAGGAAAATTTTATCTTTTCGCCCTCATCACGTAATAGTCTGCAGCTCCTGGAGCATCCTTGCATCTTGATGCACTCCCTTAGTCTCTAATGGATACTTTTCTCTTTTCCCGGCCTTTTCTCTCTCTATCTCAAACCTCTCCATTGATTTCTCCTCCTAGACCCGTCTTTTCCATCAAAAGGGTTTCTCTTTCAATAGCACCGAAAGTAGAGAGTAGTATTCTAGAGAATATATTCAAATAGCAATCTTCAATCTCAACCTACCAAGCTTTCAATTGATGATTCGTTGGTCTGAGTTGAAAAGAGGAATCGATTTTAGTTTCTTTGGGTTGAAAACAAGGATCAGATTGCTCGTTTGAACACAACTTTGGAGGTATGTTTCAAATCTAAACTGAACCCAAATTGATGGCTCATTTCTATTGTTCCAGGTGTAAATTGTAAATATGCAATTTTAGTTTTTTTTTTCCCTTATTTGATGCACTTCCCATGAATGACTTAAAGTTTGACATATTTTGAGAGAGAAATAAAGTTATTGTAAGGATAATATTAATTTTATTATAAGAATAATTAAGTGATTTCATGCACTTGTCCTATTGTTTATGTGATTTTTCTTTATATACACCAAAAATAATATTATTTATTCTCTATCATATCATGACATTATTCATTACTCATCCATCATAACATAATATTATTAATCCTACCGTATTACTTCTCTCTCATCTTTTATACCCTTGAACAAACGTAACCTAAATCTAACAGAAAACAAATCCAAAAGTGTAGACATATCATCCCCTCCCCACGGCCATGAGATTAGCCATCCAATCTAGAAGGGTGGACATGGGCCGGCCTCCCCGGATTACGTCTCCTTTTCCATGCCCGGACATCAAGCGCATCCCAAGGGAAAGAGAGCCACTATGTCAGGTGTTAAGCCTCTCTCTCTCTCTCTCTATATATATGTGTGTGTGTGTATACACACACATATATCTATCTCTCTGGAGATCCAGGTGTGCACACACATCCTGCAACCAACTTGCATGATCAGCTGGGTTTGCAAGAGTTATGCTCCCCCAACAGTAAATCAAAAGATGTAAGTAGATTTGTAAAAGCCCCAGAACAGACTACAGCCATAAAGTGTCAATGGATCGTCCCAAAACTATACAAGAGAAAGCAAAAAGTGTCCCAAAAACAAGTAGAAAATGAGTAACTGGAATTACAATAACACTGTCACCAGCTAAGAATCACAGTAACACTGACACCAGCTAATGAGTAGTGCCCCAACCGATTTTAACTCATCTTATTTTGCCTCCTTTAGTGGCACAGTCAAGGGGCCAAGCAATGAAACATCCTTTTAAGATAGAGGGCTGTTTCACATCCCAGATACCAACTAAACATGATACTTCAGGAATGTCATAATAGTAAGAATAAATAAATAAATAAAAACTACATATTAATCCGTACTCATCAATTTGCAACAACGGCAACTTAAGCAAGCATTGTTACTTTCAACTATTACAAAAAACTGATAAAGCCTGAAATTCAGGACCAAATCCAATTTAACGAAAAGCAGGGTACTTGTATCCCATCGGACCAATTAACACGAGCTAAAGTTAAATGTAGACAAGTGACGACTAGGCTATCTGTGTTCTACATGCAATTGCCTAAACTGCCTAACAGAGATATAACATCAGGGATACAAATGAAGAAAATGGAAATATGCATTAAATGGGAGAACCCCCAAAATAAAAAAATAATAATGAAGGAAAGAAAAGAAGAGACAAAAACAGGATGTTTATGAATATGATCTGTAAAAATGAAAAATTTCACTAATGGAATTCAATTTCATAAATTTCACTAATGGAATGAGGTTAGTAAACAATGAAGCAGCAACCACTGTCACCGCCTATAAACTTTTCACACTAACGCCTCCCTCAAATCAACATATGCACGTTCACTCCAAGGAGAGGGGCGGAGACACACCTGAACCTCGTGCTCTTCTGGACCCACACGATGTTTGGGCACAATAATTTCAAGCATGGTTCCCGTCTCATCACAATATGCTTCTAGATTACCATCTTCTGGGATGCGGACTGGAAGGGGGATTTCCCTAACGAAATCCCCTGGAGGGCAGTGCTCTGGCGTTGGATCTGCTAACTTGAATGTTCTGTCGTGTCTCTTAATCACTGGCAGGCGCCCAGTGCTCAAACAAGCAATCTTCACAATCCCATAAGAGAGAGTGTTCCTCCAAGTAACTTTCACCCTCTGAAGATCGACAAAAGGCAAGCTAACAATGATCAAGAAGCTCTCATCATCCTCATAAATGGTTTTTGCAGCAGTTACTGGACCATATGCACTCCTCATGACCCCAGTGAATTCCTTTAACCAGTAAGGCTCAATTGGGTGGATATCCAACACTCCGTCAGGATGTGCGTTACCAGGCAAACAACAATCATCATGATTTCCATTAGGAAATAAATTTTTCCTCCGTTTGTTGCAGACATCACCATTAACGTGATTGGATGGCTGAGTTGACAAATTCAAACTAGAACCATTAAGCAATCTTTTTGGATTTGGATTTGTACTAATCTTTAATGGAGGAGGGGGGCGCTCAAGCTCAAATTCTGTGCTTGGAAGGTTCCTCCATGATGCAAAATCACTAGCTTCAAGAGGGATTGAAAAGTTTATATCTCTCCCAGTTAGCTCCTTCCATTTCTTGCGTTCATCCTCCTCAAGCCCCATGAAATTGGGAGACCGAACAACTTCAATTCCATGAACACACTGTGGATTAGAAAGGCCCCTGTACTGTTTCCTCTGCATTCTATGTGATCGAACAAAGCCCCTGTCGACACTGAATGGAAAGGGCCGCTCCCCCTGGCGAGAGTTCCCATTCATGTAACTCCTTAGCTGCATCTTACCAAGCGCATTTTCAGGCCTCTCTTTGAAAACCCACATGTACATGTTCTCCATATCATGCTGAACCAAGAAAACATCAAGCTTCAAGTCGGATTTATCATACCCAGAAACCCCATTACTTTCCCAAGGTATCTTATTTTTCGACTTCTCATTCAAAGCAGGTTTAAAATAAAAACTGAAGAAAAACCAAGCACCCCAAACACTATCAAGCCGCTTGGCGCATTTCTTCCCAGCTTTTGTGATATTAACAGTAGTCTCAGCCTCATAATGTTGAGTAGCAAGGCCCACATCTAGCATATCACAGGTATCATTCCACGAGGGTGGGGGTGGGCTAGGCTCGGCGGAGAGTGGGAGA
Source organism: Sideroxylon spinosum (assembly GCA_003260245.2). Classification (NCBI taxonomy): domain Eukaryota; kingdom Viridiplantae; phylum Streptophyta; class Magnoliopsida; order Ericales; family Sapotaceae; genus Sideroxylon; species Sideroxylon spinosum. Next base: position 20,357,814 of record QLOD02000002.1, read on the forward strand.
TTGATATCAGGTGGCGGCGAATGATTGAAACCCCGATTCAACTCTCTCTCCATTTCATCATGCAAACACGAACTCGAGTCCATGGATAAGAGAGTACAGAAATGATTATTCTCCATGGATAAGGCTGTGAGAAAAGCCTCACCCATTTTCTCTTTTGTGGACTTTGTTGCCACTGAGGTGGAATTCATAGTACCACCACAGTCAGAGGTCAACAACATAAGCAAATCACAAACTTCTTCATATGAATCAAACCCACATCAACTATCATAAATCCATGAATCAAATCACAAACTACCTAATATCTAAAACACATCCAAGAACCAATAGAAGCACCTCAGAGACATATTTTCATGAACCAAAGCCACTAAAATATCAGATTCATCAATCAATCTAAGACATACCCAAAGAATATATCACCATGCAGTGCAGAGATCATAGACAAACAGACTGAATATCCCAAAGAAACCCTTTGAATCTCATGAAATCTACACCATCTAAAAAGGGCTAAAACCCTAAATTAAATCAAAATAAGCAGAGAATATACGCGAGATCGAAAGAGAGAACTGCAAGATACCTGTGGAGAGAGGTGTGGGAATCGGCAAGACAACTTCAGAATTGCTAGAGAGAGAAAGAGGCGAGGAGAGAGAAAGGAGGGATTGTGCTAACGGAGTCTGTTTAAATAAACGAGATCGCACAGTCAAGACGGCTGACGGCAACTATGGAATTCCAACGGCGTTTCTTTAACGGTAGCACTGAAAGGTCAAAAGAGGCGTCTAGTATCGGTGGACGGTGGATCCACGGTCCTTGCCCTTTACAACCCTAATCTCTCTCTCTCTCTCTCTCCAATCATATTTTGTTTTCCTTTCTTGTCATATATCTATTATTTTATTTATGGGAAAAAAATCATTTAAACGTCATGAAATTTAGACTTTTAGCAGTTTTAGATTGTTTACATTTTAAAACATGGGTGCTTATAATAATTTAAGGTTTGAAATTTTGTAATAAAATATTTTACTATTACTTTTTCTATATTTAACTAATTTGACCATACTTTGAAAAAAAATTAAAATTTAATTATGAGTTTTTTAATTTAATAACTTTTAAATAGGTTGTTCATATTTAAGCTAAATATATACTAAGAATTATTTAAATAATATATAAATTTATTTTAAATTATCAAATTTTTTGATTTTTTTTTCTTAAGTAACTTTAGGCATTTATTAACATTTAGACTTAAAAAAGAAAAGGCCAAACAACCATACTAAAAAATAAATGAAATAACATATAAATTTATATATTAATTTAAATATGAATAGCATGTCTAAATTTATTAGATAAGAAAACACATTATGGTAGTTTAAAAAAAATTGCATTTTTACTTATCTAAAGTAAGTTTATCTATTATTCTAATATCTTTTTTTTTAGTGTGGGTGAGCAGTGCTTTTCTAATTTAAATTTATTTCCCGATTATGCACAAAAAGAATTCAAATAAATAAATAAATAAACGAAAGTTAGATTTAGAAAATATACCCAAAATTGGAGAGCCTTGAATATGCTCGAAAATGGTTGAAAGCTTCTTTGAATGCCTTGACTGCCTTTAAATGTAATGTTTGACGTGATGTGAACTTTTTTTTTTTTTTTTTTGGAAACTGATATGAATTGGTTGAGGGCTATTTGTAGGTTTGGAAGAAGAATGGGTCTTTGGTAAAATTATATAGAATTGTAGGGGAATTTTGCTAACAAGTATACTAGCAAGGAATCTTGCCAAGTAGCACCGTAGTAAGATTTCTTGTTCACAAAAGCACCTCGCAAACCCAACGGGTGGTTAATTACTCAGGGAACAAAAAGGAAAAAAAAAAATTCCAACGTGTGGGCAGTTCGGTCATTTTGAATAGTTTTGTGAGGAGTGCTAGATGTTCAGGTAAGGTTAGATTATGTTCGACGTGGGTTTTAGGATTCTTTCGACGTGAATTGACGATCTAAGGGGTTTTTGAGAATGAGTGATGATTCTGAGTATGCCAATTTTTAAATTTCAGATTTCTAAGTTAATTTGATCAAAATTGGAGTCAATTTAACTTAATAGTGATTATCTGAAAATCAATACTTTCGAACGGCTTCAAATGGTGATAAGACCTTTGTTTCTTTTCATTTGATGATAGAGGAAATCTAAATGTTGACTTGGCTTGTCATGTTTTACTGTAAATAATTTAATCTAATTGGCTCTCAGGTGTTTATACTGGCATATATATCAGTATTAGTAATTTCTAGCATGCATTTGGAAACAAACTCCAAAACTTGATTTAAACTGATCCAAGTGCTAGGTTACCTCTATAAATTTATACTTGACGTTCTTATGAAATTTGATTGGATTTGATGGTTCAATTGACGATTGAAATATCGGATACCCCACTTTTTCCAGTACATAGAAAATTGAGTTTATAGCTCCTGAATGACTTCCACAAGTACCCGAATGCAGATATATGGATACATTCTTGCTCCTTGACAATTCTTTAGCTTCCTATATTTTTTTGAGTTTATCTTCCCACTTTGAAAAATACAATTTTCTCATTGTGTCGAAAATAGTTGCTTTTGTCTTTTATTTTAATTCAGCCTTTGAACTCTAAAATTGGCCCTTTTATTAATATAGATGTCTTTAAAATGATGTCTTGGATATCTCTACAAAATTTAGTGAAATTTTGATTTGATTTGATCTCCCAATTTTATTTATATTCTTTAATTTAGAATATATCCGTCATTTTGCTAAAGGATTACATACAAAGAATCTAAGTAATTTGACCTATCTAATACTCATAAAATTATGAAAACTATTCTATAGATAATATTCAACATATAGAAGACTAATTAACCATAATCAACCTATCACAAGATATTATTATACACTTATATATTCAAAACACTTTAACTAAACATAATATACAAAACCAAGTAACAAGAAAACCCTTACCTCAAACCTAGGTTGAAAAGGAAGAAAGAAGAAGATGACACCAGCTGAAGAAGAAAACCAAGCAAAATGAGCATTCCATAGTTTACAATCCACACCACCAGCTCAAATACCAATAAACAATAAGCTCTGAACTTAACCCTAGTAATCATAAAACTTTAGAGTACATCATAATAACCCACATTTGTCATGCCTTAGATTCTATAACCAAAGCTGAAATTTAAAACTCGCATACTATCATAATTAATTATAATAAACTCTGATCAATATCATATAACCACCTTTGATAATACAGTAATAAAATAAAATAATTATAATAAAATGACAATGAAATAAAGTCTCAATCGATGACTAGACAACTATGGTCCCATAAATACAATATAGGCCGACAGCTTACAATCCACACCAATAGCCCAAATACCAACCAACACTAAGCTCTGAACTTAATCCTAGCAATCCACAAAACTTTATAGTGTATATCATAACCCACATTTGTCACGCTTTAGATTCCATAACCAAAGGCGTAATCTAAAACTCTCATACTATTACAATTAATTATAATAAACTCTAACTAAAACCATACAACCACCTTAGAGAATACAATAATAAAATAAAATATTAATATAGTAAAAGGGCAATGAAGTAAAGCCTCAATCCATGATTGGGCAGGTATGTCCCATAAATATAGTAGATGCCCACTCGGCCATTACAACACATTGAATATCAAAATAATAATCTTATACAAAATATCTCCTCGGAAATTAAAATAATATTGCATATACAATCTGTAGTTTTTAGGCAGACTACAATGAATGTTGTTTTAAAAGTTGGAAAGTGTATTAGTATTTGACAGTTTTTATAGGACAATACGGTTATTGATTTGTAATATTTTTTAATGGTAGATATACTTTTTTCAAAATTGATGAATTTTGTAAAAGTGAGTTTTTTTTTTTTGAAGATTTTGGAGCTTTTTTTTGTAACTCTAAACGCCCCTATAGTATCTTTCAACCCTAAAATCAATCTCAATACAACAATATTATCTACATTTGATATTCCTTTTGTCATTATCATATCATTAAATAGCACATGCTTCTCAATCTCATCTCAATATATCATCAATCCATATCTGAGCATTTATAATTAAAAAAAAATTAAATATAAAATTGGCCAAATTATGTAAAGAAGACCTCAAGCGTGTGCAATAAAACAGAGGTTCCATGCATACTAGAGGGGACTCCAACCACCTAGGTAGAACCTACGCAAAATGGTGCACACACAGTTGGTGACTTGCGTCCAGTAGATTAGTGGCCCATAAAATGAAGGTAGATGTTGATAGCGTGTAATTTTACTCTTGAGGCTTAACTAGATGATGAATGCAAATTTTCCAGGTTCATTTTATAGCCAGCGCCATATTAGGCAACCACTAAATATGTTTGGTTGAGTTCTATGGCCATAAATCCATCAGGTTGTGTACCTAATCTACATATATTGGTTTTCATATTCTGAGTTATGGAAAAGCAATAATTTTGGACATAATAATTGAGATGAGACAATTGACTCTGGCTATATAATTATCTATATAGATATTTTAGATGGTATTTATTCTCATCTAGTAGTATGCTAGAATGTAAATTTATGTTTATTTATTGATAATGGGCGCTAGTAGATTGTGCTCACTCCCCTAAAGAGTTTATTGTGGTTTCTGTTGTTGATTCTCAAGTCAGGATATCCAATTGAGAATGCTAGTTCTCATATCTTTCTTTTGACTTAGTTATATCCTTTTGAGTTAATGTATTCTCATTTTTATACCTCTAGTGATTGAGGTTTAATGTACATACTTTTGTATACATTCGATCAGGTTATATATGCCGGATTGAGCCTAATTTATTCTTATTGTTTTGAAATATAGTCGTTTGGCTAATAGCTAAGGCTTATATATATATATATATATTATCTTTTTGCTATTTATTTTTCTTCGATGGGTTGTATGGCTCTAATGGGATATATATCTGTGTTTATTATGTAAATGCTTAGACGTTAGCTCCTATTCCAAGTCATAAAATTTGAGAGGTGTGACAAAATTATGTTCATATTAATAGTATATAAAATCAAATTATTAAGGGATAATTACTTGGGATCAAGATCACTTATATCCCCAGTACTTCGTTGTTATACACTAATGTGCCACTTACTCGGAGTAAAGTGCAATAGTGGATGGTATCACGTTGAGTGGGAAAAAGATAAAATTATCTTTTTAATTTTAATACACTCAAAGCAATCAAATACACTCAAAGCAATCAAGTAGTAGTGACCGGGAAGATTTCGTCGATCAGTCAATCTCTGAGAAGTAGCACCGACAATCGAAAGTAGCAGTGGCAAGAAAGATGCAAGTCGAAAGTAATAGAATTTGGGTTTTATGATTTGAGTTATCTCAAATCCAAGTTTGTAATTTGGTAGATTTTTGGCAAAACCACCAAAACAATTTGATATATATGTATATATAACATTTGTTTGCAATTTGGTAGAGATTTATGGCAAATCTACTAAACCAGATTTGATATATATACATAGAATTTGTTTTTATAAGATATGTTTATACATATTTGTATATTTAAGATTTTATATGTATTGATATCTGGATTGATTATAGTTAGGGTTTAGAGATAGAGAGGTGGATGAGAAAAAGATGACTAAAGGCATACCGTTGATTGTCTCTCCTCCCCACCAATAATGACAAATTCAATTTCAATGGAGAACCTATTTGTTTGCTTACAACTAAAAGTCTAATTTGTGATATGGCTGTTGGATGTCATGTCTTCTGCAATGGATGCTTGGAGGGTGAGAGTCTTGCTGGAAGGGCATTTTGGTCTGTTCATCTCTTATTTTTTCTTGGGATTGAACACTTGCACTTCCTATAATCGTGTAGAAAACGTGCTATTATCTTTAAAAATTCCATTCACTTTTGCACATTACTTATGAGTACAAGGGATATTAGTGCATAATAATAGGGTGCAGAGAGTGATAAACGATTTAGATCCCAAGTATAGGGGTATAAAAGTAATTACCCCAATTATTTATTTTACATTGGTTCAAGGAATATATTAGTATTTTTGGAAATTTTTATTTATTAACTATATTATATAAATTGACATTAGCATTATATGTTAGGATGGCAAAAAAAAAAAAAAAAGGTTGGTGTAAAAGCACATGTGGCAAAATATGAATGGAAAAAGGCAAAAAAAGAAATTGATAAAATTAGAATGTTTTGGTATTTTTTGTAAACCAAAGACCCCATATATTTTTTGAAGTTATAGTTTATAGCTTAACTTAGAAACATGATCTATTGCTTTTTTTTCTTTTATCCAATCATATTAACCTATGCCAAAAGACTTTCAAATTTTTGGAATGTGAAAATTCAAAACATTACAATGCCTCCAATATGGTATGTGTGAAAATTTTCTTTTTTTTTTTCTTTTTACTCTGAAGCCGTATGGCCCGATAAAAATAAAATGCACATAGAAAAGGGGCCACATCTTTGGATTTGAGGGATTTGCATCCTTGCAATTTATAATTAATGAAAAAATATTTACATCAAGAAGTCTAGCTATTATTTGTTATTAAATGTACACATGCATGGCTAATATATTTCCTCGTATAAAGAGAATAGTCTAATATCTTATTTACCTGAAAAGTCATATGTAAATCTTAATATTTTTGTCTTTGTTTGGCTAAAAGATGTGTTGAAATAACTTGATATATATTATTGGGCTCATTTCCGAATAGCTTAAACTTTTAGGATAGTTGGTGACTAAACATGGTATCAGAGTTTTGGTGCTTGAAGGTTTTAAGTTCGAATCTTGTTATCCCCTATTTATTATTGTGCACTTTACTTGCATATATTGGTGCATCTTGTTCGATTTGGTTTGCTTGTCTCTCTGCTTCACATGCAAATTAGGTTTGTTGTGCACTTTACTTGCATATAATGGTATATCTTGTTCGATTTGATTTGCTTGTCTCTCAGCTCCACATGCAAATTGGGTGTTGAAATAAATTGATATACATTGTTGGACCCACACTACTATAATAATTGATAACGATCACACTAGGAAATTTATAAAGAACACAGTTTTAGAAAAAGCATGATAAAGATTTGTGAGATAAACATTTTGAGATGAAAAGCTACTTTTAATACTTTTTATCTCAGTTTTGCTCAAATTGTGATTGTATTTGAAATGAGATAAAAGATTAATGGAAACCATCTTCAAAAAGAACCAAGATAAAAGATCAGTGAAAACAATTTCTAGAAAAAACTGAGATAAAAGATTAGTAGAAATATCTCTATAAAAAAACGGAGATCAAAGAGTGAGGAAAATTATATCTTAAAAGTGAGATAAAAGAATGGGAGACAATATTATTATTTCTTTCTCTTTATCTCTTTTAAACAACTTTGTTTACCGTTTTATATGAGTTAAATTAGATTTCATGAATTTTGTTATAACATTTATTTATTAAATTTAGTTAATTTAATATGCTATAATATTACAATCATAAATCAATAAACAAAAATATTTTTAGATTAATGGTAGAACTAACTTTACTGAACCAAATTTAAATAACGCTAAATGTATAATCATTTTTTCGATGAATATATAGGAGTAGCCTTCATAATTTGTATAACTTATGACCAGTGAATATTAAATATTTAATATATAATAAATGTTTAGTATATCTTTAAATTAATTATATTTAAAGTAACACTATTTTATATTTTGTTGGAAGTGATAAAACTTGGAAATAAAAAGAATAAAAAAAATTTCTTTTTTTTTGTCTTTTTAGAACTAATTTTCGAATATAATCATTGAAAATATTTTTTTTGCATTATAAATCAATTCTTAAAATGGTTTTCAAAAACTTTATTTTGAACAATAATTTTTTAAAGCTAAAACTAAACACAGCCTAATTACTTTTAAAAATATAATACGGAATGAAGAAAAATATATTTAAATAATGAGTCATGATTAAATATGTGTTGTACACAAAGATAAAAGGGAAATAAGAAAAAGATTTAAGATTATTTTTAATTAAATATGATAGATATTCATAAATTATTTATTAAGTATTCGCATGATTCTATATGTTAGTTATGATTTAAAATTATTGCAAAAAGTTAAAATAATTAAATAAAAGTAAATTCTTTATTATTTTTCACGACTAATTGATTGGAAAAAGTGTAATTTTTAGTTACTAATTGGTTGACAAAAGTGATAAAAATTATTATAAAAAAAACTTAAAATAATTGAATTATAAATAATATAATTTTATTACTTTTAGCAACCCTTAAACTGATAAAAATTTATTTATATATATTAATTTGTAAAACGTATATATAAATGATCGCTTGGACTAACGGCTAACCGCATTAACTTCTAGAAGAATGGTACGAGTTCGATTCTCAGCAAAAACCAAAAAATATATATATATATATATATTCTCAACAGAAACAAAAAAAAATTAAATATATAAGATTACCATAATAACAAAGTGTCAAATAGTGCTACGATGGCCTGATAGCAAGTTGTTTTAAAATTTAACCGATTTTTTCAGCGTTATTGTTTGTTTATATTTGACCATGGTTTTTCAAAGAAAATAAGATCAAAATTTATAAAAAATCACATGAGATTTCTTTTCATTTTAGTCTTTACCATAAAAGATCACGCTTTTAGTGTTTAACTGTTGTAAATTTTCGATCACGGTTCATAAATTTTGATCAAAAAGAGGTAACTTATAACCTCACCTTGAACAATCACGCTTTTGTAAATGAGATGTAAAGTGAAACATAATATCTAAAAACTATGATGTTTATGTATTTTTGTAGCAGTGCCACTTCCTAATAGTTTAAACTTTTAGGATAATTGATAAGTTAGCAAATTGTTTTAACAAAAATATTTTATCAGTTTTTACCATATTTACTTAAAAAGTTATTTTTTTCGCCTCCACTAGTTATAATTTGATTGTGCCGAATATGAATTTATTAAGAACTCTGAGAGTTACCTCTGCGAGTCATTCATTAAGTTTACAATCCATAGTCACCAATTCGAACTTATTTAGAATTTATCTCGTAATTAACTTCATGCCTCTAACAAATAGTTAAAGTACACGTGCATTGGTGAGCACAACGAGGACCGTTTGAAACTCAACAAAATAAAAAATAAATAATAAAAAAAATAAAAAGTTTTAGCAACTTTTGCATTTTCTTTTTAATATTTGAGAGCACCTCAAAGTTGCTAAAGATTCTTGAAAATTTTTCCAACGTTTTTTTTGTAAACAAGCAAAAATTCTTAAAATTTTCTTCAAATTTTAACTAAATAATCAAAATTTATTAAAAGTTGTTAAAAATTTTTGAAAATTTTAAAATTTTACTAAATGTATAAAAAGTTACACCTAGCAAGTAACTTCTATTAAAAAAAAAAAAAAAAAAAATCAAAAATTCTGAAAAATTACGCTACCAAACGAGTGCTAAGTTATCAAATATGCAAATATATACTTATCAGGAAAGGGGGGAAGGACATGTTTGATGGCAAATCACTTTCTTCTTTATGTGATGCCCAGTGAACAATCCTGGGGGGATGCGACCTTTCAGCCTCAAATGGTGAAAGACTTGCCCACCTTTTTGCCACTCCCCCACCTTCATAGGGTTTTTCTAGACTCCCTTGCAGTTTTGGTGCATGTTACTACAGCTACTTTGTACTTTTTACCACATAAAGAATAGGAAAGTGAGGACCGTTCTTGTTGGGATTGCAAATCTGGACAAGGAAAATTTTTTGTAATGGGGTGATGCAAATTAATTTAAAAATTTTAATAACAACAATATGATATGATATGAGATGTTTATGTTTTAGTTAATTTAAAGGAAAAGACTT
>QLOD02000002.1:20372029-20413770 GCA_003260245.2 Sideroxylon spinosum
AATAAATATATTACAAATTTATTTAATTAAATTATATTATTTATTAATAATAATTTTAGTTTAATAAAATATTTGAAGAAAGTAATTTATTTTAATATGATAATTAAATTTATAAAAATGTTTGTAACAGAAAAAGAAAACAAAGTGAAAACACTTTTTTTTTTTGTTTTCATTTTTCTGTTTAAGTTTTCATTTTTTTGAAAATAAAAAAACGAAAATAGATTTAACAAACATGTTTTTTTGTTAATTTACAGAATTTTAAAAATATAAACAGAAAAACAGAAAACGGAAACGTTACCAAACGGGGCCTTAGTTTTTAGAATCTATATCTATGATTTTGTTTGGTATTCAGGATTTTTTTTTTTTTCAGTTAATGACTCTAGGCTGTACGCTAGATTTTTTTTATTTATTTTCAGAATTATATCTCTAGATTTCAAAGATAGTTCTATTTTAGTTCGTGAAGAGGATATTTTCAAAAATCATTTTATTTTATTATACAAATCTAGCTTTGAGACGAGTAGAGATTTCAAGTATTTTGTTTGTCCATTTGATGAATCAGACTTAAATTGCTTGAGTCTCCTATGATTTAGGAGATATTTGATATTTGAAAATGAGGGTTTCAATATAAATTAGACAAACATTTTATTCCTGGATTTTTTTGTTTCTTCTATTTTTTTCCACAATTTTTTTAATTTCTTTAACAATTTATTTTTTATGTGTTCTTTTTTTTTTTGGTGAGTTTTAGTGTAGATTTCGTGAGTTTGGAGAAACGAACCATTGAAACCTCAATGTTGAGGGAAAAAATGTGGCGCTATGTTTGTTTGCTCTGTTTTTTATTCTTCCTTGCTATAATTTAGATTAAACAACTTATTTTTCTTTGAGTTTTTTTTTTTTTTTTTTTGATGGGTTTACTATTATTTCACGAGAACTGAAGTTTGTATACTTTTTAATTTTTGTATACTTGCTAACTAAGACTCCCAACCGTATCTTGAACGCCACATTACAGGTACAAAAGTATATCTTTCCTTGAATTTATTGAGAACACAAAAATTCGAAATCTTAAAAGCAATTTTAATCCAAAAAAATTAAGTAATCTAATTGTTTTTTGATATCTATATAATAAAACAACTCATTGATGTGACATTTATATATGCAATCCAATGGTTGAGATTGAATATTTCCAACCTAATGGTTGAGATTGATTCCCGTTCCTACGGCACTGGCAATCCCCTAGTCTATATAATAAATTAGCTCACGATTTGACACTTATATATCAGCATGGACGACTGAGATTTGTTCATTTTAAATGAACGGCTGACATGTCTTTCATATGGGACAAAAACTAATATATATATACCTACAGAATAGATTGGTTAAACTATACCTTGACTTATTTACTTGATTAATGTGTGTTTTTTTTATTTTTTTATTTTAAAAAGAATATATTTAGGTGATAAAAATATGTCCAACCTATAATCTCTTTCAGTTAACTATTTTTGTCTTACAAGTTTATTTAATCTTACAGGTTTATAGTTTTTTTTTTTTATTAATTTTAGTTTTATGGGTTTATAATTTTTTTATTTCAATTTTGATCTTACAATTTTATTTGTTTTTATACATTTAAGCACAGGTAAATACTGGTTTTAAAATAGAGGAGGTCAATGTAAAATTTAAAATATAAAAATAATTATGTGTAATTATTCAAATATTTAGGTTTGTAAGTGGAATTTAACATTTAAAAATTTTTCATTATTTTTTAAAGACGATTAAAAAATTAGAAAATTATAAAAAAAAAAGAAAAGAAAATACTATTTTTATCCTTCAAAAGGGCTTTCGGACGACTAACCCCACTGTTCAAGTAAAGAATCTAGACCGCTGGCACAGGCGTGATCAACGGCCTGAAATCAGTTCACAGAACATTCTGGAAGGAATGTCTGCAAAAAGAAAGCTATAAACACACCCCACTCGAATTCTCCTTGGCTTCAAATTCAATTCGTAGATCTCCTTTCCTCCACACTTTTTTGGCTTTTATCTTTTTTTATTTGATTCTCTCTCTGCTTCTGTTTTCCGATCCGTTTTGCAGCTTCGTGATGGCCGGAAAAGGTGAAGGCCCGGCGATCGGAATCGATCTCGGAACGACGTACTCGTGCGTCGGAGTGTGGCAACACGACCGCGTCGAGATCATAGCGAACGATCAGGGAAACAGAACAACGCCGTCGTATGTTGCCTTCACCGATTCGGAGCGCCTGATCGGCGATGCGGCCAAGAACCAGGTCGCCATGAACCCGATCAACACCGTCTTCGGTAAGACAACGAGCACGCGAGTACTCTCTCCTTTTTTTTTAACTAATCTTTACTTCTCTGAATGTTTTCAAACGGTTTTATTGTAGCTATTATATAGGTAGATCTGTGTATCATTCAGGTTAATGATAAATATTGTGTATATATATGTGGTGGTGTATATAAATTTGGATGATGTCGATGAGTTTCTTTGGTCTGTTTTGATTTTTATCGTTTCAATGTCATGAGTGTCAAACTCAGCGGTTTGACTGGGAAACTAATTCTAGATCTGAGATTGTTCTTGTTTGGAATTTTTGAAATTTTAATTACGAACAAATTTATTTTATTTATTTAATGAAACATTATAAAACTCACTATAGACTCTGTGATAACTAGATTTATATTCAATTTTTTTTTTTAAATATAACATGTAGATCATTATGCAGTTGTGTAGTAGAATTAGTTTTGACAATTTAGAATTGAAATTCTTGTTCTTTGGCCTTTTTCCTGGTTACTTTTTGCAGTTTTTAAATCAGTCTCTTGCCATTCCAAAATTATTGTTATTATTTTATTTTTTTTGGTCGAGTTCTTTTTATTTATTTTATCATCCCTGTGCTCCACAACCAACCCAAATTATGAAGTTTTCGAGGCCCATAGAGCAAGGGGTTGTTATTTCACTCAGCGATTAGAAATATGGCTGCTTCTACCTCATATATATATATATATATATGTGTGTGTGTGTGTGTGTGTGTGTGTGTGTGTGTGTAGAGAGAGAGAGAGGATTGCTATCATTGAATTAGGCTTTGTTTGGCTGGTGGGTTGGGGAACCTCTAATTTTATGTGTCTGTACAAACCCACCTGCCAAACACGCCATTAGTTACTACGACAATTCATTCCTGCAATGGTGGTATTGTAGTTTTGTTTAGGATTAATGCCTAGTATTATTTATAGAAAGGGGGACTCCCCCCCCCCCCCCAAAAGACATCTGTTCTTAGGAAAGCAAAATGAATATACAACAAATGAAAGGAGAGGAAAGTCTTTGAATTGATGGTGTCCAACAATTTGCCAAGTGTTTATGCTGAAGTCTTGACGTGTTGATATAACTATGTGACCAAAATGTTTTGATTGCTCAAATGACAGATGCAAAGCGATTGATTGGTAGGAGATTCAGCGACACAACTGTACAGAATGACATGAAGCTCTGGCCATTCAAGGTCGTTGCTGGTCCTGGTGACAAGCCCATGATTGTTGTCACCTACAAAGGAGAGGAGAAGCAATTTGCTGCTGAGGAGATATCATCCATGGTTCTCACTAAGATGAAAGAGATTGCTGAGGCTTACCTTGGCTCAACAGTGAAGAATGCTGTTGTTACCGTCCCCGCTTATTTCAATGACTCCCAGCGCCAGGCCACCAAGGATGCTGGAGTCATTTCTGGCCTCAATGTCATGAGAATCATTAATGAGCCAACCGCTGCTGCAATTGCTTATGGTCTAGATAAGAAAGCGAGTGCTGTTGGTGAGAAGAATGTTCTTATCTTCGATCTTGGTGGTGGTACTTTTGATGTATCCCTTCTCACAATTGAGGAAGGTATATTTGAAGTGAAGGCCACGGCTGGTGATACTCACCTTGGAGGAGAGGATTTTGATAACCGAATGGTGAATCACTTTGTTCAGGAGTTCAAGAGGAAGAATAAGAAGGACATCAGCGGAAATCCTAGAGCTCTGAGGAGATTGAGGACTGCTTGTGAGAGGGCTAAGAGGACTCTCTCATCAACTGCTCAGACCACCATTGAGATTGATTCACTGTACGAGGGTGTTGATTTCTATACCACGATCACCCGTGCCAGATTTGAGGAGCTTAACATGGATCTTTTTAGGAAGTGTATGGAGCCTGTTGAGAAGTGTTTGAGGGATGCAAAGATGGACAAGAGCAGCGTTCACGATGTCGTCCTTGTTGGTGGGTCTACTAGAATTCCAAAAGTGCAGCAACTGTTACAAGACTTCTTCAATGGAAAGGAGCTATGCAAGAGCATCAACCCAGATGAGGCTGTTGCCTATGGAGCTGCTGTTCAAGCTGCAATCTTAAGTGGGGAGGGTAATGAGAAGGTTCAGGACCTATTGCTCTTGGATGTCACCCCACTGTCACTTGGGTTGGAGACTGCTGGAGGTGTCATGACTGTACTGATTCCAAGAAACACCACAATTCCCACCAAGAAAGAGCAAGTGTTCTCCACATACTCAGACAACCAACCCGGGGTGTTGATTCAGGTGTATGAGGGTGAAAGAACAAGAACCAGAGACAACAATTTGTTGGGCAAATTTGAGCTCTCAGGGATTCCCCCAGCCCCCAGGGGTGTTCCTCAGATCACGGTCTGCTTTGATATCGATGCTAATGGTATCTTGAATGTCTCTGCTGAAGACAAAACAACAGGCCAGAAGAACAAGATCACCATCACTAATGACAAGGGGAGGTTATCTAAGGAAGAGATTGAGAAGATGGTTCAGGAGGCAGAGAAATACAAGGCTGAGGATGAGGAGCACAAGAAGAAGGTTGAGGCCAAGAATGCCTTGGAAAACTATTCATACAACATGAGGAACACCATCAAGGACGATAAGATCAGTTCCAAGCTTTCCCCAGATGACAAGAAAAAGATTGAGGACGCAATCGAGGAGGCAATCCAGTGGTTAGATGGCAACCAGCTTGCGGAAGCTGACGAATTTGAGGACAAGATGAAGGAGCTTGAGAGCATCTGTAACCCCATCATTGCCAAGATGTACCAGGGTGCTGGTGGTCCTGACATGGGCGGTGGTGCCATGGATGACGATGCCCCTCCTGCTGGTGGTAGCGGTGCAGGTCCCAAGATTGAGGAAGTTGACTGATCTGTTGTTTGGGTAGCTTTGGTAGCTGTGCCGTGTGATTGCTGCAATGCGGTTTTTTGATGTCTCGTTTTAATGGTATTTGATGTTTTAGCATATTAATCGACAAGAATTACTATTGTTTTTTGGGTTTTTTTAATGGTATTTCATGTTTTAGCATATTATTATATGGGAAGTACTCTCTCTGTGTTCGTGTGTGTGTTTAGGCCTTACGTTACTTATATATTGTTTAGCATCTGAAACTTCCATTATTGCATATTCCAACGTTTCAGATTATTTTCTTAGCTCCCATTCTGAAGTTAAAATTTTTTTGGGATGATCTTTGTAGCTTTTGATCACAGCAAACGCTCAAAATAACCCTTCTTGTGTTAACGCTGGATTGCTATAGGTTCATGGTCCTTTTTTCTCAAATAGGAAGAAATGTAGAGCAATTAAGGGGATTGGAAGTCCAAGTTTTTAAAAAAATTTTAAATTGTTTTCAAAATTTTACAATTTTTTATTAATTTTGACTTTTCTTGTTTTTGGTGTATTTATTTTAAAATTCTAAGTATTTTTAATAAATTTTGTCAATTTTTATTAACTTTTTCACAACTTTTATAATCAAAATTGTTTGGTAAATAAGGTCATGTCCGAACAAATTTTTATGTAAATATTAAAATTTATCTTTTAAATGACTAAAAAATAATTAATGCATTACACTTAACTTTTGTTTAAATTTTGGCTTCTAAACGCAGATCAAGTCTGTCTTCAACGAAACTCACATCCACAAACGAAACAAAAATCACCAAATTCAATACCAGGCAATCTTCAAGTCATAACAGTACTACCACGCAATCCTAAACTGTAATTGAACTGTATATAACTGTAGGTTAAATATAAGAAATATTATTATTATTATTATTATTTTTTAACAAACGAAAGTTGTGAATGCAGCACATTTCTGCAATAGTCTTGTTATTACTAATACCCCAATCCACTGAAACTTGAAACATTCTTGAGGGCCTCCTCTTCCATCTCCACAAGTTGTCTACAGAACGTTTCCACATTACTAGCCTCTTCCTTGAACGTGAACCTAAACTCCTTCCACTGGTATTCACGAGAGCCATCGTTCATTGCCGGCCCTAGAACCTTTCCCAGCACAGTAAATCCTTTCCGATCCACCGAGAGCATAAATGCGTCCTTCACATGGTACCCACAACCAAAAGTCACAAACAAACGAGGAGAGTGTTATGAAAAATTATGGCAGAATCTTAAGGAGGTATTCACAGGCCCAATAAAGCATGTGGCTCCTTCAAAATTACATGATCACCAATTAATCAGCAGGTAAATTTCTGGATGCAGAAACCGATTACAAAGAAAATGTAGCAATAAAATGTGTATATATATATATATACAGGAAGAGAGAGAGGGAGGGAGGGAGGGAGGGAGAGAGAAAGAGAGGGATGAATATAGAGAAGTCGATCACAAGCATTTGCTGTATGGTGAGATGAGCAAGATTTCTAATAGACTTGAGGAAACAGGTCTGCAGATTGTAGGATAGCCAATCGTATCTCTTTGATTGCATGTCAGATTCTAATCAAATATGTCAAGATAAATAATTGGCCTGTGTTCGTGCATGTCCATGAAAAGTTGATGGTCACAAAAAGAATCATGGTTTAAGAGCACATTAGATGTTCCGAAAAACGCTAAAAAACTCTAAAAATCTCTAAATTCTCTATACAACTTTTCCCACCTCGAATTACATGAATCTCTGTAAGACTCCGTTTGGAGTGACAAAAAACTCTAAAAAACGGTAAAAAATATTCAAAAACTTTAAAAGTTATTCATTTTTTATCTCACGAATTACGAACCCACAACTTATCTCACTTTATCTCATTTTATTTCACTTTTTGTCACTTCAAATGCTCCCTAAAAAAAAAATATATATATATATATATATTATATCTACAAATACCAATAAATTACAAATCCCAATAACATTTTTACAAATCCTTATAACATTTCTACAAATCCCAAAAACATCTTAAAATTTCTGTCAAAATCCATTCGAACAGATAAAAATCTGTTCAAACGGAACTATTCATCTTTATTTTTTGTAATTTGTGGATTACACTCTAAATGCTAAAAAATAACCCAAATCACATTTTATTCTAACTTTTGAGCTCCAAAGGGCCCCCAAGAAATTGTTCTTAAAAACATAAAAATTTGTTAATTGGAGTCGCACAACTTCCAACATAAATTTTACTTCCAAATCTTGGACAAAAGAAAAATTTGGGGTTTCGGTTGCAGATCCCCATCAACTTAAGAATGCCTAAAACAATAACTTTTTATTTCCCAAATCTATGAACTAGAAGACTGAGAAGAAATGTCCTTAGAGATCATTTGGATGTTCCAGCATCTTGGGAAAATGGACAGACTGCCCAATAACATCTGTTTTGGCCAAACAATTGGATACAAGAACACAGTTTTTTGGCATAAATCACTGAATAGAAGGAAAAAATCATCTTGAGAAGAGATAGGAATCATTACCACCTTCTGAACTCACCTTGTTACGATCCATCAAAGTAACCAATGACCAAATAGAACTCTCCAAAAGAATATTTCTGCTAACTTCTACGCATTTTACCCTCGTGCAAAACTTAGAAACAAAAATTTATTCAAGAACTTGATTCTAAATATGAGAACAAAATTTGTTTGTGCATTCAAAACATATATGCCCAGTCAATCAGATGCTTCGACCCATGTTAATCGTGCAAGTGAACTGATTAATCAAGTCAAGCACTGGAAGGGAAAATTAGAGTTAGCACACAGCTTGGAAGTCCAGTCAACATCGTATAAAATCTATGATAGCCATTATTGACCAGGACTATATTTTGGTTAGGAAAGTTCTCATTATTACTTACCCAGGTTGTCATTGAATAATTAATCACCCTATTGTTTAATAATTACTTCTAAATTGAAAATTTACCTTGTCCATTCGTCATTAGAGAAATAAAGAGCAGCGGGATAAAATTTCTAATGAGCTCTGTTTTTTCTTCTGTTACCCTGTATTATTATACAAGCATTACATGAATGCATTTGCAGAAATGAACAGAACAAGGACAAGAAGATAAGCAGTTTATGCATGAGATTCACATAACTGCAATGGTATATGCAAGAAATTATCAAAATGTTTGCAGGCAATATATGGAAAAGAAATCAGTATGTTACCTTAGCATTTCTATTCAAGTATGTAATACAGAAAAGAACAAGGGCCCGGCGCCTCGCTTCACTTTGATTAATCCCGTCAATTAGGCTTGAAGTAAAAGGTGCTAACAAAAATAAAAACCATGAGGAAATCAATCCATAAACACTGAAGACATACTACTTCCACAATAAAAATATGTGCCATAATAGGTACTTACATAATGGAGCTGCCTTAGATGCTTCAACATCTTTCAAATCTACTTCATGAGTGCCTCCATTGCTTTCTACGTACATGCATGAACTGATCAGTAGATAAATTCTATCAGATGATTGTTCACTTCCCGCCGGGGGGGGGGGGGAGAGAGAGAGAACAAAAAAAAGAACAGATAAATAATCTGTGGTTGTAAACAATGAATTATAACCGAACCTACTTCTAGATATCATGGAGAAATTTCACTAGACTCCAACTCTTAAACGGTGAGCATGCAAAATGATGTTAGGACTCTTGCCACCATTCTTGTTACACATCTAAACAATCATCTAGAACTCTTGCAACAGTGCCTTGCTAGAATTAATTGTTTGATTCTCCAACTAGTATAGAAGGCAGTCTTATACTAAATGTGATTCGATCTTTACCCTTTTAGTGGCAAATTTATAAACAGTCAAGGGAATATGGTGATACGTAATCATGAAAATGCTCCTCTTCATATAAAGTACAAGGCGTAAACAGTCCATGCCAAAGTTTCGTACCTTATATTAAATTTGTAAACCACGTACTTTTCATTTCCATCTAGTAGCTCCTGAAGGTTTTTACTTCGACATGTATAATCAACGCTGGAAGAACTTAATATACCAGAAACTGAATAACTTGACTCCTTAATTGCTTTCCTTTCCGAAGATATGATTTCTCTAAGGCTTTCAGCAGCTAACTTAACCTATAACCAAAAACAAGAAAGTAGTCAAGGACGATATATCCAGGTGATGGATCCAAATAAGTTCAACCTGTCATTTAACAGAGCAGTTTAAGCATGAGGTTAGCACATTTACGCGTGTGGCTTAAGAGTTAGAATATTAATTCTGCCTATCTAAGAAGCACCGACATAACATGGATGATCCAACTTATTGATTTTAAAAAAAATGAAGGATGTGACATGACAGGGACTTGGTAGAAATATATATATTTATATTTTTCAATGTGTTAGATATTAACATATTATTCAAAGGCAATTGAAGTAATGCAATAAAACACTAAATAAAATTAAAAACCATGATTTCATAACTTCAAATTCAACGGAGATACATTCCATCCAAAATAATAACACAACATTTCAAACATTGTTGCATGAATCCATAAATTAAAATATCATTACATTCCATCAAATCATCCAAATATAAAATTAAAAAAATATATATCCGAAAAGTCTGTGACATGTCTAAGGCGTCTTTGAATATTAGAAAAAAAAAAAAAAATGGTGTTCAGCAAAAGATGTGTCTCACACATGCCCAAGAAGAGTCTGCCGCGTGTTAAGAGTCATGAGAGACTCCAACTTGTAAACAGCACCCTTGATAATGAGGTGCTTCCTAGCTGATAATATACTAAACTTGAACATAAACAACAGTTGCAGCTTTGGCTTGAATGCAGGCAATTTCTTGAAAATTGTGCAAAGAGTCAACCTATCAAATTTTGTTAGCACTACAGGCTTATGTTCGATTTAATGGGAACAAAGTTACTGAAAATTAGAAAACCAGATAGATCTCTTAACAATGAAGAATTTGACAAATCCGCTGACTTATTAACTCAACTCACATTTTAATGGTTAAATTCAAGGTGCATGAATTACATTGCACTGTTGCTGAATTACATAACTCATAATTGTAAATACAAAGGAAAATAAAAAGAATCACATCCCTGACTAAATTTAACCAGTATTACTATATGTTTGGAAATATGAGAAAAGAGTTTCCTTAATAGCTGATAACAATAGTATAATGACCACACCTTGTCACCTTTAAGAGGCACAACATCTCCAGTCAGAGCAACCCGAGCTGGTAGCTGCATCACATAAACAGATCAAGGTTGGTAAATTCTGGCATAATATACAGAATGGATTTGTTTTTAACCCTCAATTTTGTACCAGTAGCATTGGCACTAAATTGATTCAAAACACTACACTATCATGAAACTGAAACCAACATTTCATGTAATTTAAAACAATATAATGCTTTATGAAAGGAGGGCCCACCAAATAAGAATTATTTGTGTCATTTTCTTCCTTTTAGGAAGGAGCTAGTGGATTAGAGTGTAAAGTGAGCACCCACCTTTTTCATAGATCTAAGTAAGTTTGCAAGAGGGCCTGGGAAGGGACTGGCTACAGCGAAAGAGCCACGCTCATCAATGATTGTGTTCTACATGGGAAAAAAAGAAAAGGAATAAATTAGAATAGTTGGGAAACAAATCTTTTTATTACAATAACCAATTTATCTAAAGACCCGTTCACATTAAAATAAATAAATAAATGTATCAAGCATAGCTGGTCTTTGACAACAATAAATCATTTATTAGAATAATTAATTTACGAAGAATGGTTTAAAATTATAAAAAATAAATAATGTATCAAGAATGGCTGGTCCTTGATAGCAATTTGGTCAACCATAAATTTAGACATTTACAACATAAATAAATGATTTATTTAATCCCTTGAATGTCCCATAAATAGAATATTGAAGGAACAATCAGATTTTATTTTTGGTAAGTAGGATATTATGGGAAAATTAGCAAATAATTTACTTGCAACATAAAGCTTAAAGTCAAATTACATGAGCTGTATCTTCTAAGAAGTAAGCACTGGTTTTTCATGGCACTCAAGGCAAGAATGTAAGTTGAACTTCCAAAACTTCATATCATATCCAAACAGCTTTCATCACAACAAAGATTCAGACATGAGTCCCAGTGGTTTTGTTGGGAAACGTGAATAAGATCCCTAAAATAGTAGAGACAGAATTCAAATTTGAAACTACTCAACCAGGGATGCCATCGTCAGAGCTTTGATACTGTGGTATTCAGCATTGGGACAGAATTGAAAGTAAGGTGGTTGTGGATAATTCTAACCCTGAACAACTGAACAAGCAATTCATATATTCTCCGTAAACCAAAGAGAATGATTCAATCATGAATATACATGTTTAAATATAAAGCAACTCCATTCCAATGAATGCAAAATTGTTAAAATCTCAATTTAAATTTAAAATCTTACGATTTTACAATGTTAGGGTAAGAAAACTTATCAAATCACATCAAAAATCGGGGGTAAAATAGGTAAAATTTCGATTTTGGGATATAAAATCATTAATCTTGATTTTATCAGCGATTTAAGCCATTTTAAAAATTGAGGGGTTTTGTGTTATTTTCTCAAACAAAATGGACTTTATGGGTATTAATTAAAATAGACATTTATGGTTTTCTTTGTTTTCAAGTATTTCACTTATTACCTTTTTTTTCTTACAAAAGATTTTATTGATTTTGTAACATTACTTTTTTCTATACTATACTAGTTGAGGATCATGTGCATTGTTCTACCAAATTGACTACCATAAATTAAGTGTAGTAGTTAGGACTTAATTATAACTATTACACTTAATTAGATGGAAACCAATAGACCTAAAATGAAATGTCATATATACATTTCTAATCCTACAAAATGAAGCTAAAATGAAGTTAATATTTTAAATTCTAAGTCACAACAAACGCTTTAAATGACTCAACTAGATAGTTGAGTAAAAGGAGTTCGTAAAATTTGCCGAGGGTTTGTTTTGCTGATATGAATGGGCTTCTGTGCATGGCATTTTCTTGATGCCTATTTTTCCTCTCTTTTCTTATTAATATAATTATTTATATATATAAAAAAAATGGAAGCTTTAACTGAAAATTGTAGTATAATAGAATATTTTTTCATGTGATAGAACGTAGGTAAAATCTTATGATTCGACAATTCGATTTTTCAGACCTTCCATTGATTCTAGGGAGAATCCCAATTTTAACTACCTTCAATGCAACACATTCCTAAAAGATATTGAAAGCAATCATGCGCATCACATTAAATCCTAATGCTATCTCCAGGCCACCAAAAAGTCAGTACATAAGCCCCAGTCAACCTTAGTGGATGGAAAGAATCACTAGAAAAATCCCTAACTGGAGTCGTTAGTAGCAAAGAAACCTTTAAATTTGGATTTTATCCCTGTAAATGATATTCGATAATTAGGATTACATTAAAACAATTTACTCATCTAGCATGGAAGCAGATGACAGCAATTCCATTCCATCCGTTCCTCTCTAAAATGTTCAACTCTCCCATTTCCACTTAAGAACACTCCCATTCCCCAGTGGCCTCAAAAGAAAAGGAAGAAGAAGACCTACAGCCAACGAACACTATAGAGCAATTTGTAAAAAAATAATTGAAAGTTAGATATGTATCTAGCCATCCCCTGCAGCACCCTCGATTAATGGTACCACCACCGGAGAATGTCCTTTTTATACAACATAAAATGCACGATAATATCAAATAATAAAAGATAAGCAGTTGTATTTAAAATCTTTACAAAATTTAATGCATACATCATAAATATAATCAGAAAATAATAAAATCTAAATTACTCTTCACATCTACTTGAGAGAAAGCATCCCATAACTTGGTTAAAAATAAAAATAAATAAGAAAACTGGCAGCTGTCAGCAAACCTCAACAATTGATGCTTGGATAATCCTCATTTTTAGAATGTTCTTGGTAAAGAAAAAACCTCCACCATGGATTGTGGAACAAGCACTCGAAAAATATAAAACAGAGATTGTTCCTAATATGGTTACAGGGAGAGAAACCAGATTGTGGTATGTTCTATTAGCCAGCCAATTTTCTATTTACCTGGATCTCCAACCATTTCCCAAGCAATAATGATAATCCTAATTGTAAAGGGATAAATGCTTGTAATCAACTACTTTATGGGGTTATAAACAATACTATACCCAAAAAAAAAAAGCTCTTTACAACCCTTATGCTATATATGGATCATTTCTTGTTCCTTCTTTCTATCGATTTTTTTTTTTTCTGGTTCAATAAGTAAACTTGTTCATTATTTTTCCACAAGTAATGAAACAGGGGACCAAAAAAAAAAAAAAAAAAAAGGCATCATGTTCTTATCCTAACAAACAAAAGCAAAGAATTTAGGTCCTCTCCTTCATTTTCCTTTTCCTTGCTTTTCCCTCTACTTTTATTGTTCATCGACAAATACTAAAATCAACAATGCATAATGGAATAGAGGAACAACAATGTGACGCCCACCAATTAGGTACAAGCATCTAAACATGGAAGGACACTTTACCATTATAAACTCACAATACTAAGGTTGGAAAACAAATATCCT
This sequence comes from Sideroxylon spinosum, assembly GCA_003260245.2. Taxonomy (NCBI): domain Eukaryota; kingdom Viridiplantae; phylum Streptophyta; class Magnoliopsida; order Ericales; family Sapotaceae; genus Sideroxylon; species Sideroxylon spinosum. The sequence goes on from QLOD02000002.1 coordinate 20,385,786, forward strand.
CAGTATTCTGGGTAGGTTATTCTTCATGAATATGGTCAATTCTAGAAATGGGGGAACATTATCAAGTCGAATATTTTTCTAGAATGCATGACAGAAATATTTGTAGGAATTACGGTGATGAGGAAATAAAAAATGCCAGCCAGCTTGTGATATCTTCCATAGCTTCTCAGGAATATCAACATAGACAAAATTAGATACTTTATATTGGCAGGAAGGCAACATTTTTTTTTCTTTCAGTCAGGAAAGATAATTGTAACCCAAAAACAATAATGTGCTAGGCATTTATAGGCCTCTCTCTCTCTCTCTCTCTCTCTCTCTCTCGTGTGGTAGGAGAAGCTATCATAAGTTCTTGATCATACAAGAAAAATAACAAAAACACAGTGCCATTGTGTTTTACTGAGGCCATTGCTATGAGAAAAACAAATGTTTCAGAAGTCTTACCTAAGAGAGAGAGAGAGAGAAGAACTGCTTAAAGGATAAATAAATGTATCTTGCAAATTGTTGCCTTCCATTTCTTCAAATAGAGAACACCAGGGGCGTATACTCAGAGCCATTTAGATTGCAAAAGTTTGTCCAACTTCCACTTTTGTCATATCAATATTAGGAATTACTTGAGCCAGGCAAATTATTAGACTTTGTGAGTGTCAATTTCCATGTCAACCCTACCCTAGTTGCCACATCTGCACTTCCTTGCAGATCTCTAACCCAAGGATGAAGACCATGCCAACTAAGGCACCATCTACGCCTCCTCCCCTTGGGAGCATTCCAAACTCCGTGCCCTATTGTCTCCAAAGTCTTCCCACTGTCCAAGTTCCCACGACCCTCTCCATGGGAATCCTCCACATGCATTCTCTAAGATCACCACACTTAACTCCAACAAATGTCAACTATCACCTTTATTTAGGAGCAAGACCAAGGATTCCCAACTGGGAAGCCTACCCCCCATGAGCACCCCAAAGGTCCCATGGTGTGGCAGATCACTTATAGAATTATCAGGGACTACGCTTGGTGACTAGAGTTAGGAAACTGTAAAGATTTCCTCAATCAATCTAGAGAGAAGCATCATTGGATAAACTGGCTAGAACATGAGTGAGCACCCATGCATCACGACCACAATTTTTTACATTTCACCAAGGTTGTTAAAATCTTGATTTTACAATATTAAAGTGAAAAAACTTGTCGAATTCCATAAAAAATCTTCGTGGGGACAAAATGGGTAAAATCTCAATTTTGGGACAAAATCATTAAAATCTCAATTTTATATGTGATCTAACCGATTGTAAAAACTGAGAGGTTTTTGTGTAATTTTGTCAAATAAAATAGACTTTTATGGGTTTTAATTAAGGCCCTGTTTGGTCAGCCATAAAGTTACCAAAAGTTACAAAAAGTTTTCCTTTCTTCTAATCAAATTTCACCACCTATCACCTTTATGTCAAATCTTTGTACTTTTATTATACCAACTTTTTTTTTCCACCAAACACCCCCTCAAATAGGCTTTTATAGGTTTGTTGGTTTTCAAAATGATAGCAACAGGTATATTTCCCGTCTGGGTACTTCTTCTAATAGATTTTTATGACTGTGTAACATTACTCTTTCCTATACTATACTAATTTAGGACCATGTACATTGTTCCACTAAATTGACTATTGTAAATCAATATAATAAATAGGATGGAAATGAAAAGAACTGTAATAAAATGTTTCAAATACATTTCTAATCCTAAAAAATTAAGCTAAAATGAAATTAATATTTTACTATCAATTGTCTTGGTCACACCAAACACTTGAAAAATCTCTATTAAAACTTCTACAAGAGAAAATCTTTCACAATAATACATCATTGCTGCAAATATCTCTTACATTTATACTATTTTTGTTAGAGGATTGATTTGGCTAGTCATCAATCGTGTGATTGACTCATTTCAACTGTTTATCTAAGGCTCACGTGAGACTCACTGAAATGAATGGTAAAGATTGATACCAGCATTTCTTTAATTTTTAGATCATTTTTTATTATTTTGGTTGCAAGATCCGAACCCATTCTTCTAATGAGTGATACGAACCAATGCTTTTGAAAATCTTACGATTTTATTGTTCGATTTTTCAAACCCTTCACTAATTTTAAGTAGAATATTGATTTTAATAACCTTGCACTCCACGAATTGCTTCTACTTCGCACTAATGATTAGGTTATATTTATAGAGTGACCAACTAATCCTAGAGAACCACGTCTCTGAGCGCATGGGTTGCCAACCTCCTCCGTTTAACGGCACCAACAGAAAATAAAAGACAAAATATCCAACTTAGACAACAAAAATATATAACAAAAAATCGAAGCTTCCCACATTAACAAAAAAAAAAAAAAAAAAAGGAAACAGAAGACAAAAGGAAAACATACCACATTGTGCAAGTCCTTTTCCGGCACCCAAATAAAAGGCTTCCCTTTCTTGACAAAGTACTTGACCTTAGAAGTATAGATTCCCTCCTTGCTGAAAACCAAACCATCAAATAGATGCATACAAGCAAATAGATAAAACCCCACAATAATGTTCCTTCCAATAGTCAACCAGAGTTTAATCAATTATTCTATAGTCGTTCCATACCTTCCTTCGCCATCGGCTTTGATCGTATTAAGACTTCCTTGCCAATTCGATATTAAAATGTTCTGTAAAAGTTCAGTTCATCTCATGTTGAAGTATTGTCATCATTACAAAGACACACATACATATAGATTTAGGAAGAGAGAGAGAGAGAGAGAGAGAGAGACCTTGCATTTCTCAGCAAATGTTAAAGCAGATGCTTTGTTGCCTTTCATCGCTGTCTGAGTATATCGACCACTTGCACGGCAGGTGCTCGTTGAAATTTCTGAGTAGAGGGAAAGGTCAATATGAATTGTTGCCCCTTTTGCAGTGTAGGTCGTTGAGCAGAGAGGTAGAGGCGGAAGGGTTTTCGGGAGTTGGATGAGTTGAGGGCGACTCGTCGGGGTTTTAGTCTTTCAGGTCGTCAGAGGCAGCTGTAGAAGGAATACAAGAGCCGATAGGACTTCTCAGGGTTTAAACGTTCGGTTAAAGGGAAAGGCCATACTAGCAGATTTAATGGAAAATAACTTTCTTTTATTCAGGCCAGTTTAATAAAGTTGTTATTTTTACGTTTATGTTATTATTTATATTTTTTACTTTTTATTTTCTATTATCATTTTTTTAAAATAAAAAGTTGAAATTGCACTTGAAGATTTAATTATATTGTTTCCTAAACATAATTTTTATTAATAAAATAATTCATTTTAATATGTTACAACAAAATAGATAAAGTGTTAAAATTAATAAAATATTTAGATCCAAAAAAAAAATGAGAATGACAATACTTTGTTTTTTTTTTATGTTTTTAGTTTAAGGTTTAATTTTTTTGAAAAAAAAATAAAATACAATTAAGACCTGTTTCGCGAACACTATAACAAATATTAGATCTAGCGACATTAATTTAATAACATTTTGTGAATAAAATGGCCTGATGTTTTATATTTATGGCATTTTTTAAAAAGTATTAATGAAACATAAATAAATTAAAGTGATTTAATGACATTTTATATAAGAATGTTACCCTACACCAATTAATTGTGATATTTTTTAAGCAATATCATTAAATAAGTAATAAATTGTAAGAATTTAATGACACTTGATTAAAAATTTGCCATTATTGATTCAATAACTGTGTCATTTCTTAAGAAATGTTATTGAATGACAAGTAAATTGCAATAATTTCTTGACACTTCACCTATTAGTTGTGGTATTTTTAAGAAATGTCATTAAATAACAAAGAAATTATAATGGTTTAGTGACATTTTAGTAAAGAAACAGTTATGGCACCTTAAAAAAAATGTCATTAAATTTTAAATAAAATCTAGTTATTTAATAATAAAATCTAGTTATTTAATGGTGGCATTCGTTATTTATTTAGCAATTGTGGCATTCTTTTCTCTTCTATTCTATCCTATTCTTTTATCTTTTTTCATTCACAAATTTTATCTTTTTATATCCCACATCGGAAAACACTACAACATTACTCATTTGTTTTGCATATAAATCTACTAAGTCATGGCATAAATTTTTAAATGATGTGAATAAATTTATTAATTATTTATAGGAATCCATTTGCTTATAAATTCAATATAATTATAAAATTTATTAATTTCAAATACATTAGGTATTAAATAAAAAATTAAATTAAATTAAAAACACAAATAAAAAAAGTTAAATAATAATTAGGTTATTCCTTTTATAATAATTAGATTATAATGGCATTTACTAATACCATAAAAATATTTAATAATGGCACTTAAAATCGTCATTTAAGGATTATACAATAATACTTTTTAAAATAATAAAGTTTCTATAATGACATTTCAAATGTCGCCATGACATTTGGAAGTTTTAAAAATAATATATACTTAGGCATTTAAAGTACCATAAAATAAGTCATGTCATCTTATTGGAATGATACTTTTTAAGTACCACTAACATCTACTATGGCATAAACATCCTTTGTATTTCTTCAAAATATCACTAATTTAAGAAATGTCATTCGAAGTTGTTTGCAGTAACAATTATAATTACTAGGAAACCAATATTTTGTTGTTATGTAAAATTGTCAATTTTTAATTTTTATATTCAGTTTTTATATTCAATTTTTAGTTTTTGTATATTTTTTTTATTTTTCATAGTAATGAAAAAAAAAAATTAGATGCCTATAAAATTTCTACTAAGATCCTTAATGATGTAAGGGAGAGGATGGTTGAGAGATTACATTTTATGTCCTTCAATAAGAATTTGACTCTTATTGTGAATTGGAGGTTGCCTTATGAAAGCCTTTTGTATTGGCAATGGTCCAATTGTCTTCTTTGTTATGGGCACTGAACTGCCTTTTAGTTTTACTTGGAGCCTGAAGGCTCTAAGTTTGGATTTCTCTAATTGGTTGAAAGATTAATAGATAATTAGATTTTTTTTCTTTATTTTATTGTTCTTTAAATTTTGGTGAATACTATAGAGATGTTTGATTATCCAATATTATTGAAAATAGTGTACCCATTATTATTTTGGTGATAGTTAAAGATTTGAGACTGGTAGCGTGGTTTTTTCCCCTCTACAATGGAGAATTTTGGTATCTTGTGTACTTAAATATTTTTTTTATTTATTTGCTTATTTGGTTTGGCCTGTAATATTATTTATTTTTTTTAATTCACACCTGACATTGATTGGGAATGTTCTTTTCCCCAACAAAGTGGGTATCGAGCTTTGCTTATTATTGTGTGAATTAAAATGGGTGATACACATAGTTCCATGATTAAATTGACTGCTTTAAACTACGTAATTTGGAAGCTAAGGATGGAAGATATGTTATGTTACAACGATTTGATGGAGCCAATTGAAAACAAGGGGGTCAAACATGATGAAATTTCAGAGAAAAATTAGGTCAGAATTAATAGGAAAACTATTAGACAGATTAGATAGTGGATTGATTATAATGTGTTCCACCATGTTGCCTGATTAAACTTGAAAAGCGTAATTACAAACCTTATAAATAGGCCATAATCCATGCATTAATTTCATAAATTTGAAATTATTTGTCACTTTCGATACTTATTTTGTCATGTTTGCAAAATGCAGTGAAAAGAATGAGATTATTGAAATAAGTGATGACGAGCGTGAAGAAAACCACCTAGTGGTCCAGACACCACGACTCCCTTTCTAGACAAGAGCAAGGGCAAAGCTAGAGGATTGGAGAAAAGAGAAAAATAAAAACATACCTTACTACTGTCTGGACACCCCCATCAGGTGGTTCGGACACCTGTGACCTTTATGCATGGGTTTCTAGATTTTTAGGGTTTTGTATTAGGTTATAAATAGATGTTTTTGTCAGCTGTCAAAAGATACACTTTTTCATCATTCTATTCCAGAAAGTTTAGAATGTTTGGGGGAGAGCTATAGTTTGCTATTAGATTAGTTACGGTATTCATTATTCGTCAATTTTATTTTTATTTTGCTTCGAAGTAAGGTATTTTGTTTTAGTTTTAATTCTATGGAGTTTCTTATTTATTTCCCTTCTGATTTTACATCTCGTGTTGTCATTAATTCAATGTTAACAATAAATCACTTATTCTTGATTCAATAAATCAAGGAAGGGTGGATTGTTAGGATCATTGTGATGTGTATAGATCTGTGCATATCATGTGAAAATGTACACATAAAGATTTACAATTTTTAGATTTAATTTTATTTGCTTTAAAAACATTCGAAAACAAAAACTCTTGATCACATTCTCCGTAATTACTGATAAAATTATCGGACTCGCATATTTTCTTTTATATTTTTGAGATAAATAGATTAGATTTGAACCCTAATATTATTAAAAGAAAATCATCTGGTTTTGTAATCTCAAACGTGAATATAAAACTAAGTTTTGGGAAATTTATGAGTTTTCATGAAAATATCTTTCCGATCTATTTTTCTTCACGTGAAACTTAGATTGTGACTTAAAACACATTACTTTGTGAAATAATTAATCCACCCGGAATTGAAAGTTGAATCAAGATCTATATTCATTAATTTATTGGTTACTTAATTTCATTTGTTTAGTTGCTTGTTGCTTTAAAATCTGAAATTTTTAATATTTTGATTAGGTTAGTTTTATTCGAGAAATTTACTGTTATTCATTATTTTTAACAAACTCAAACATCTAAACACTTGAAATTATTATTTTTGAATAGGTAGTAAATTGCTTTCATCTTTTGAAACTTATAAATTACAACATTAGGTTTCCTATGGATACGGTTCTGGATTCACTAGGTAAAATTACACCGCACATCCTTATACTTGGGGATCATTTTTCACTGTACATTTATGAAAGGGTCAAGCTTTTGGCGCCATTGCCAGAGATTCCAAATCTTAGTTTTTAGGTTACTTTAGGTTTAAGCTTATTTGTTACCTTTTATTGCTGTTTAAAAAAAAAAAACTCAATTTTTCTTTGAAATTGCTTAAATCAACTTACGGCTATCTGGACACCCTAAAAAGCGATTCGGACACCAGTGCCCCTATAGCCATTTTTAATTAGTTTATGAGTGCATGGAATCATGAGAAAGATGGTAGATTAACACATTCCGATCCGAACGACATTCCCTTCGAACCTGAAAATTTCTACATTGATATTCAAATCTCTTCCCCTCCTACACTTACAATAGAAATGGCAATCACTCAAGCTGTTTCCAGATGTTTTATGAGGGACATTTTGCAGCAAGATAGGCATACTCCTGAATCTTATATAGTGTGGCCAAAAAATCAAATAGCTTTTAACTTTAAACCTAGCATGATACAATTGTTACTTACATTCTATGGTATGGATTATGAGAATCCATATGTTACCTACATTAAGGATTAAGGATGTCCAATAGACTTAGTCTTTCTCAAATTATTTCCATTTTCTTTGAAAGACAAAGCAGCTAGATGGTTTGAATTCCTACCATCTAATTCCATACGTACATGGGATGAGATGCAGGCTAAGTTCTCAAAAAAATTCTTTCCTCCAAATAAAACTGATGCCATTCAATACCAAATTTTGAACTTTGCCCCTCGAAACATCAAAGCATTTCCTCAGTGTTAGGAAAGGTTCAAACTTTCTTAGACTTTTGTCTACACCAAGGATTTGAAGTGTGGCATCTTGTTAGTATTTTTTATGGATCTTTGATGCCACAACTGAAACAATTTGTGGAAACCATGTGCAATGGGCAATTTTATGATAAAACTCCTGAATAGGCTTATGAATGCTCTAAAGTTCTAGCTGAAAAGGCACAAACATAGGATATAATAAAATCTCGGAATACCTAAGTTACTAGTGTAACACCTAACAAAGGAATAACCCAGTTGAGTGAATCTAATGATTTAAAGGCAAAGCTAGCAACATTGTCATGGGAAATTAAGACTTTGAAAATAAAAAAGGAGACACCAACTGTTAAGGAACCTGTGGTAAGTGTTTATTGTCTTGTGTGTGATAGTCAAGCACATAAGACTAATGACTGCTCGACTATCGCAGTCTGTAGAGAAGTGGTTCAAAGCTAACAAACTAGTGAAGTGCCTATTAATTCCATAAATCAATTTCGTCTACCATATCGGGGACAACTTTAAGGAGGAAACCCATTTTCTGAAACATATAACCTAGGCTAGAAGAATCACCCTAATCTTAGATGGCGAAATGATAGAACAGTAATATCTCAGCAGTTTCATGCTGCCCTACCTCCACTTATTGCTCAAATTCCTATCCATAACCCCGGACTATTTCAGAACATGGGACCATAACAAAATAATTATTGCCCTCCTAATAAAAGATCAACCGAAAGACTCTTTAGCAATTCATGGCCACACAAAATACACTGTGGGCACAAAATAATTGAGCTATGGATGACATAAGACGATAGCTAATTCTCATAACTCAAACACTAAGCAATCAGCAAAAAGGTCAACTACCTGCACAACCATACCTAAATCCATCTGCTAAGTGAATCAAACTAAAGGATCTTCCAATGCTCCAAATATTCTTGAATAAGTACAAGCTGTCACGATAATCAAGAATGGTAAAGTTATAGACAAAACCACTCATCCTAAGGTGGCTGAGCCTGGGAAAGAGTTGGAAGCTAAGCGGATAGCAGAAGAACAAGTGAAATTAGATGAGAATAGAAAAGAATACAAGAGAAAGATAGAAAAAGGAAAGGAAAATGAGAATGAAAAAGAATTTGAGGTAATTTTAAGGGAATATGTTCCTAAACCTCCACTTCCTCAAAGATTCTTGAAGTCAAGGAAAGAAGCTCAAATTGCAGAGATATTAGAGGTATTCAAACAAGTAAAAATCAACATACCTCTTATTGATGCAATTAAGCAAATTCCTATTTATGCACACTTCTTAAAATAATTGTGTACAATGAAAAGAAAGTTAAATGTAAAAGAAAAAGCCTTTCTAATCAAACGAGTAAGTGCTATACTGCATGGTCGTATACCCCCTAAATATAAAAACCCTGAACGTCCCACCATATCATGTCACATAGGAGATTATTACATCAACTGAGCACTGCTTAATTTAAGGGCAAGTGTGAATTTCCCCCCTATTCAATTTACGAATAATTGGGTTTGGAAGAAATAAAGCCCAATCGTGTGACACTACAACTTACTGATATATCTATTAGAGTCCCTCAAAAAATAGTTCAAAATATATTGGTCCAGGTAGAGGATTTTTATTTTTCAGTAGATTTCATCGTACTAGATACACAACTCGTAGCCAATCTTTTTACCCCAAATTCCACACCTATTATATTAGGTAGACTATTTCTCGCAATTTTAAATGCACTTAATTGTAGGAATGGCTTAATGAAAATGTCTTTTTGGAAACATTGAATTTGAAACTAATATTTTCTACTTTAGTAAACATCCAAAAGAATAGTTTGATATATAAGAGGTGGATTTCGTAGAAACTATAGTACATGATTACATAGATAATGAATTTATAGATGATCCATTAGAGAGAGCTATTCACTTTAGTAAAGGGAATCTGAATTTTTCAACCCAAATGGTAGAAGTGAAAGCAATTTATGATTGGTTCGAGGTATGCCATATAATGTCTGCGGTAAAATGGGTACCAACCTATGAACCACTATGACCAATGTTGAATAAAGTAGAGTCTTCAGAATTAAAAGCTCCAAATCCTGATAGAAAACCTCTTTCTAGCAATTTGAAATACGCATCTTTAGGAGAAAGAGATACATATCCAATAGTCATTTCATCTAAATTGGCTACTGATTAAGAATACCAGCTAGTAGAACTTTTAAAAAGTCACAAGAAAACCATAGGCTGGTCAGTGGTAGACTTAATTGGTATTAGTCCACTCCTTTGCACACACCGAATTTATTTGGAAGAGGATGCCAAACCAATTCGTCAAATGCAAATACGGCTCAATCTAAACATGAAAGAAGTAGTACGAGTTGAAATACTGAAATTACTTGATGTAGGAATTATCTATTCAATCTCTGATTTTAAATGGGTAAGTCTTACTTAAGTAGTTCCAAAGAAATCTAGCATTATAGTAGTTCGGAATGAGAACAACGAGCTGGTTTCAACTCAAATTCAAATTGGATGGAAAGCATGCATTGATTATAGAAAACTCAATGTAGTGACACGAAAAGAACAATTCCATTTTCCATTCTTAGATCAAGTTTTGGAAAGAGTAGCTGGGCATCCATATTCCTGTTTCTTAGATGGTTATTTAGACTGTAATCAAATAGATGTTGTTTTAGAGGATTAAACTAAAACTACTTTTACTTGTCCTTTTACCACATTTGCATATAAAAGAATAACATTTGGACTTTGTAATGCTCCTGTTACCTTTCAGCGCTACGTGATCAGCATTTTTAGTGAAATGATAGAAGAAATCATGGAGGTATTCATGGATAATTTTTCTATTTACAGTGATTTCTTTAATCAATGCTTAAAGAATCTTGATCTAGTGTTGACTCGGTGTGATAAAAAATCTAGTACTTAATTGGGAGAAATGCCATTTCGTGGTGACTAAAGGTATAGTTTTGGGTCACATTGTTTCCAAAGAGGGCATCTAAGTTGATCAAGCTAAGGTAGAATTAATCCAAAAACTTCCTGCTCCACAATCTATTGAGGATATTCTCTCATTCTTGGGGCATGCTAAATTTTATCGGCATTTCATTAAATCATTTAGTGAAATTTCAAAACCCTTACGTCATTTATTAACACAAGAGGCATCTTTTGAATAGACACTACAATGCTAAGAGGCATTTAAAAAACTCAAGGCTTACTTAACTTTAACACCTATCCTTCAATCTCTTTACTAGTCACTTCTGTTTGAGATTATGTGTGATACAAGTGACTATGCTATTGGTGCTATGTTAGGGTAAAGAAAAGATAAGAAAGAACATGTTATTTACTATACAAGTAAAACCTTTAATGACGCACAGTGTAATTACACGATAACTGAAAAAGAAATGTTAGTAGTTGTTTTTGCCCTTGAGAAATTCAGCCCTTATCTTATTGGTTCAATAGTTATAGTATACATTGATCATTCTGCGTTAAAATATTGGTTGACCAAATAAGAAGCAAGCCCAAGGTTTATACATTGGATTTTGTTATTACAAGTGTTTAACCTTGAAATTAGAGATAAAAAAAGTGTAGAGAATGTTGTGGCCGATCATTGTCACGTTTGATGTTGTTCCAAATAAATGTTGTTCCATATTACTGTTTTAGATATTGTTCGAAATAAATGACAGCTTCCCGGATGAACAACTATTCAAAGTCATTGCAATAATGACTTCCGCACCTCTATGGTACGCTAACATTGCTAATTATTTGGTTACTGGAAAAATCCCAGATGAATGGAGTACTAAGAAATGTTCAATTTTTCTTCTGGGATGATCTTTATTTATTCAAATATTATCCAGAACAAGTAATTTAACATTGTGTTCCAGAATGGGAAATGCAGAGTTTAATTAAATTCTACCATTCCTAAGCTTGTGGTGGCCATTTCTCTATAAAGAAAGCAATTACAAAATTCTTCAATGTGGATTTTATTAGCTTACTTTATTCAAAGATGTTCATCATTTTTGTATCACATGTGATAGATGCCAGCGTTCAGGAAGCCTAATCTGTCAAAACATGATGCTTTTTTCTCTTATTTCGGTGTTGGAAGTGTTTGACCATTGGAGAATAGATTTCATGGGCCCCTTCCTGTATCTTTTGGATTTGAATATATTTTAGTAGGGATATGTTATGTTTCTAAATGGGTCAAGGCAGTGCCACAAGAACAAATGATCACAAAGTTGTGATAAAATTACTCTATGAGAACATATTCTCATGCTTCGGTATGCCCGGTGCTATTATAAGTGATGGAGGAAAACATTTCTATAATTTTCCAGTAGGTATATTATTGCTTAAGTATGGCGTGGTTCATAAGGCTGGCACACCATATAACCCACAAACAAGTGGCCAAGTAGAGTTTGCTGATAGAGAAATTAAGCAAATTCTTGAGAAAATGGATAATCCGTACCATAAGGATTGGTCACTATGCTTGATTGACTCCCCATGGGCATATGTACTGCTTATAAAACAACTTTAGGGTTGTCTTTGTATCGCTTAATTTACGAAAAACTGTGCCATCTACCAGTTGAATTAGAACATAAAGCTTATTAGGCTATTAAACAATTCAACACTAGCATTGACAAGGTCGATTTACATCTTAAACTTCAGATTACAGAAATGGATGAATTAAGAGATGATGCATATGAGAATCCTCAAATCTCAAAAGAAAAGATGAAGAAGCTCCATGACCGGCACACCACTCGCCATTTATTTCATAAGGTCAAAAATTACTTCTGTATTGTTCACGGCATCATCTATTTCTTGGCATATTGTAATCCAAATGGACTAGCCCATTTATCATAAAGAGTGTTTCTAAACATGGTACTGTCGAAATAGAAAACCCAAAGAATAGAAATTGCTTCAAAATAAATAGCATCAACTCAAATTTTACCTAGAGAATTTCGTTGGAGCCATATAGACTTGGGATCTTTTAGATCCTCCGTTATACGAGTAAATCTCGATTGAATCCTTTGTAATGTTTGTACCACATTAGTTTCTTTAGTTTTAGCTTTGAGAGAGTAGTTTTCAAATTATTGCTTTTTATTTTTTTCTTCGAATTGAAATTTTTAATTTAAGTTCTCTTTACTGATGTCTGGACACCCAAAGGCAGTCTGGACATCACGACTAAGTATAGAAATAGACTCGAAAGCCTGTATTGGCCCTAAATGACAAATATTGGGCACTCCACATGTTCTTCTACGTAAGCCTTCTACCTCAGAATAGAAATTCAGATTGTAGCCCCTCGCATGCCAAATTTATATATGCCATAGGAACTGGGACGACCATATATTTACCTTCATACATTTGGCATCAAGTTGTCTATACATATGAGCATCCAGGAAGTTGGATGGGTCTTCCATTTGCGCGTGCACTCACAAAATATTAAGAAAAAAAGGTGCCTGAATCATAAGTGATTTCCCATAGCCTCTGGTTTCCAGCCTTTCAACTATATTTCCTACTCTAAATCCCAAGGGCATCTGACTAGAATTAGGAAGAGGAAGACTGATGAGTCAGCTATGCCAGAAAGGACTAGTTCTCAAGCTTAAGAAGAAGAAACAAAACTAAGTATGTAATGTAGACTTAGCTGATTTGATTTATGATACATAGTTTACCATAGGGGCGTTAGTTGAAAAGATGATCCATTTGGAGCAAAAACAAGAAGAGGATCACTAGAGTAGTCTCCAGATTCAGAGAACACAAGCTGAGGATGGGCATCTTCTTCAGAGCATCTTAGATCACCTTTAGGGCTCTGGACATCCACCACCATCTCCTTAGTGATTTAGACACTTTCTTTTACCTCTATTTTGGGATGGTTTTGAGAGTTTAGGACTTTTGCATTGATGATTGATTTTTGCACTCCTAAAACTCTTTTAGTCACTTTTCAATTTTTGGATTCTAATGTACATTTCTCTACTATTTATGACATATGGATCTCACCTTTTGTTTATTTTGTATGTTTTATTTTTGTTTCTTTGTTATCTTTTTTATGCTTGATACCATATTATTAAGAACTTCGTTTTGAACTTAATGATAATAGTATGTTCATCATGACTAACCCACCTAAACATACACCTAATGAGAAGGAGATTGAAATTGACTTAACTAATTCAAAGTATACTTAGGAGTCTGATAGTTTAGAATGTAACCTAGACGAGTGGCTTGACGACTCATTTAAGGAGTTTTTCTTCTCCCATATCCATTCTATTATCCCCTTTTAGTTCTTATAACACCATAACAATTTTATGAGGGATAAGGATGGAATTAAGTTGATTTAGAACTCCTGCTCCAAATGGAATGGGCAAAGGTCAATATAGTTATTAAGTGGCCAGATGCACCTACACTTGACATTTCTATTTTATTTATTTTACCATTACATCTTTTCAAACATTTAGTTGCCCTTTACACATCTCCATTCGCACATTTTACACAGACTGGGGATAATGTGTTACTCTAGTTGGGGGGGGATGTATGACAATTTGCACTTGAATGTGTTAGTAACTGGTTTAATGTTAATTAATATTCATGCTAATACTGAATGGCTTGATCTCAATGCAAAATAAAGCAGCTAAGTCAAATATAATATAAAATTTTCTAATACATTGAAAACTTGTCACTTGAGATCAATGAATGAAAATGTGTCAAGGATTTGAGCTTACAAGATTTATTCATTCAAGTATACAGAAGCATAGGTTGAGACGTAAAGCCCTATATTCTATGAGCTTTTGAGCCCGATCTTTTATTTTTGTGGGCTTTGTACTTAATTTTCCATATGATTTCTTTCATCTCACTTTTCTTAAATAACTTTTTCACATTACTTTGTTTTGGTATTAAATGTGCAAGATACCATTTTTGATTTACATGTATGGATTAATGCTTATAACAAAGTGCTATTAACTTCGAGAATGATGTTAGGCCATCTCTCTTACATTTGAAAACCTGCAACTCTTCTTTGATTACATTACCTTTGGAGCCACTTTGAAACCTTTAAAAAAAACAATAATATATAAAATTTCTTATTTTAGCCACATTTATAACCCTTTAGCCTTAGATATATAGGTGAGCCAATCATTTTATGTCATGGGATAGTTGTACAAATATATATATATTGTAACAAGATGCATAAAGGAAGAGTTGGTAATTGAAAAATTATGGTGGAACAAAAGAAAAACATCTAAAAAAATAAATAAATAAATAAAGTTTCAATGTTTGGCATTTAAGGAGTTGAAAGAAGAAAAATTGGGAAGTACACCATTGCACTATCATTATAATCCTTAGATATGCACTTTGATTTTTTCTTTCCTTTGTTTGTCTAACCAATACCCCATAGCCAAGTTACAACCTAGTAAAGACTTAATGGACTTTAGGTGAAAGACACTTATAAGAGCATTGATCTATTTCATGTGGTTGATAGTAGATTTCTTGTTTATGCATTAATACATTCGATTCATGAAGCTAAGCCAAACTCTGCATCTTAATTCTTTCAATCACTTCTTAATTTGGGGTCATTGCATTTATTTCATATTGTGCTTCTACATGAACAACGAGAGTAACCTTTTTCAAATGATTTCATCTGTAAGTAAACTACTGTGTGAAATTTGAAGTTACTGCTGCATTCTTTTGGGGATACTTTGTGGTTGAGTTGAATGAATGATATCAATTGACACACTTAAAATTAAATGATTGAGAGTTGGATAAGTATAATATGCATTAGGAAGTTTTATGCAATTTTTTGACTTTGTAAATTGTTCTTTATTGAGATCGAACTAGGAATTATTAAATTGAACCTTACTATTCATTAAACTAATTTAGGAATTTTGTAGGTAAATTCACTGCAAACCATCACGAGACTTCACTCGTCCACTGGGGGAAACTAGGGATTTAAAAGGCTTGTTGCACATTGCTAAGTGCAATCGGGTTTCCACCGAAAAGAGAAATAGGAATAAAATGGTTAATTCTAGATAGTGTCATTGCAAGGGACTACAATGCTTAAGTTAGGGGGTGTGATTACACTTTAACAGTAAAATTGCAAAACTTATAAAAAGGCCATAATCCATGCATTAATTTCATAAATTTGAAGTTATTTGTCACTTTTGATATTTATTGTGTCACGTTTGCAAAATGCAGTGAAAATAAGGAGATTATTGAAATAAGTAATAATGAAAATGACGAAAACCACCCAGTGGTCCGTACACCACGACTCTCTTTCTAGATCAGAACGAGGGCAAAGTTGGAGGAACTAGGGAAAAGAGAAAAATAAAAACATACCTTACTACTGTTCGGATAACCCCAGCAAGTGGTCTGAACACCTGCAGCCTTTATGCACAGGGTCTAGGTTTTTAGGGTTTTCTTTTAAGTTATAAATAGAGGCTTTTGTCAGCCATCAGAAGATATGCTTTTTCATTATTCTATTCCAGAAAGTTTAAAATGTTTAGGTGAGAGCTATAATTTGCTGTTGGATTGGTTAGGGTACTCATTGTTCGTCAATTTTATTTTCCTTTTGCTTCAAAGTATAGTATTTTGTTTTAGTTTAAATTCGATGAAGTTTCTTATTTGTTTTCCCTCTGCTTTTACATCTCATGTTGTCATTAATTCAATGTTAAGCTAAATCACTTGTTCTTGATTCAACGAATCAAGAAATGGTAGATTGTTAGCATGAGTGTGAAGTGTGTAGATTTGTGCATGTCGTATGAAAACGTACATGTAAAGATCTACAATTTTCAAATTAATTTTATTTGCTTCAAAAACATTCAAAAACAAAAACCCTTGATCACATTCTTTGTAATCACTGACAAGGATTTTCAGACCCGCATCTTTTCTTTTATATTTTTTTAGATAAATAAATTAGATCTGAATCCTGATATTATTAAAAGAAACTCATCCGGTTTTATAATCTTAAACATGAATATAAAACTGAATTCTGGGGAATTTTTGAGTTTTCATGAAAATATCTTTCTTATCTATTTTCGTTCACTTGAAACTTAGATTGTGGTTTAAAACATATCACTTTGTGAAATAATTAATCCATTCGAAATTGAAAGCTGAATCTGGATCTATATTCATTAGTTTATTCGTTACTTAACTCCATTTGTTTAGTTAGTTGGTGCTTTAAAGTCTGAAATTTTTAATATTTTGATTAGGGTAGTTTTATTTGAGAAATTTGCTGTTATTCAGTAAATTGCTTTTATTCGTCTTTCGAAACTTAGAAATTACAACATTAGGTTCACTGTGGATGTGATCCTGGGCTCACAAGGTAAAACTATATCGCACACTTTTATACGTGAGGGTCATTTTTCACTGCACATTTACAAGGCGGTCATTACCCAAGAAACCGATGCTTATGTTCTCTGGACAAAATTGGAGGTTGTGTATAAGAGAAAGACTACACGTAATAAAGCTGTTTGATGAGAAGGCTTGTGATTTTGAAATTTAGAGATGGTAATTCAATTACGAAGCATATGAGTGAGTTTTAGAGTATTGTGAACCAATTGGCTATTATTGAGATGGAATTAGATGATGAGACTCAGTCGCTATTATTTTTGAGTTCTTTGCCTGATAGTTGGAAGACATTGGTTGTGTTGCTTGGTAACTCTGCTTTCAAGGGGAAGATAACTATGAGCATAGTTAAGGATGCTTTGTATAACGAAGAGGAAATGAGGAAAGAAATCAACTCACACCACTCACAGGATTTTGTTACTGAGAATAAACATACAAACAGATGAAGAAGTAGAAATAGAGATAACAACAGATGAAATAAAGAACACACCAAATCCAGAGATAATAAGAGTCAGTCAAAGTAAAAGGTTAAGTGTTTCCATTGTGGTTGGGAGGGTCATATGAAGAAAAAGTATCTTATTTTGAAAAGAGAAATGAAATAGGGTGGCAATCAGAAGAATAGTGAAGATGGTAACACTATAGCTGCAGTAGCTGAGGATGATGTTGTATTATCCTTTGGAGAGAAAGAATGCTTTCATTTTGCAGATCATGATATTGAATGGGCTATTGATATAATAGCTTCTTACTCCGTTACTCCCTAGATTTGAGTTCTTCACTTCACACAAAGCTGGTGACTTTGGCAATGTAAACACAGGTAATTCTAGCCACTCAAAGATTATGGGAATAGGTGATTTCTGCATTCAATTGATATTCAATGCACTATGGTTCTGAAAAATATGAGGCATGTTCCTGATTTACATCTGAATCTTATTTCTGGGATTGCATTAGACTGTTAGGGTTATATGAATTATTTTGGCAATGGCAAGTGAAAGTTGACTAAGAGGTCTCTAATCATTGCAACAGGATAGGCTTGCTGTACATTATATAAGACTCATATGAAGTTGTGTTCTAATAGCTTACATATAATAGAGGATGAGTCTTTACCAAATTTGTGGCACAAGAGACTTGCTCACATGAGTAAGAAAGAATTATACATTCTAGCAAAGAAGTCGCTCATTCCTTTTGCCAAAGGTACTTCTTTGAACCCTTGTAATTATTGTTTATCTGGCAAGCATCATAGAGTTACTTTTCATTCATCTGCTAAAAGAAAATATGAGATTTGGGTAAAATATATTTTGATATTTGTGGTCCCATAGAGGTGGAGTCCTTAGCTGGCAATAGATATTTAGTTACCATTATTGATGATGCTTCATGTAAAGTGCGGGTGTATTTTTGAAAACCAAAACCAGGTATTTCAATAGTTTCAGACATTCTCCGCCATGGTTGAAAGAGAGACTAGGAAACCATTGAAGTGTTTGCGTATAGATAAAGGTGGAGAGTACACTTCTAATGAGTTCAAAACATATTGTTATGGTCATGGTATTTGGCATGAGTAGATTTTTCAAAGTATCCCACAACACAATGGTGTGACTAAGAGGATGAATCGTACTATTATAGAGAGAGTCAGATGTAGCTCAGAATGTCTAAGTTGCCTAAAGCATTCTAGGGTGAAATTGTTCACACTGCCTACCCTTTCATTAATAGATCTCCATCAGTTCCTTTGGATTTTCAGATTCCAGAGAAGGTTTGGTCAAACAATGATGTCTCTTATTCTCATTTAAGAGTTTTTGGCTGCCATGGTCTAAGTCGCTTATTTGGTTTATTCTCTTTAATTATGATTAGTAGCAATGAATATCAGGAAAATAAAAACAACGAGCCTTTAGTACCCACACAAAGAAAAGTAAGGCAGAAAGTTAGAGTAGCTTATTGTGGTCCGGACCATCTCCCAAACGGTCCAGCCCACTGCAACATTAACCGAGAAACACCAAGCTCCTGTGGTCCGGACTGTAGCCACAGATGGTCCGGATCACTGGAAAATTTTAGGCGCTTTTTTGTATTTTTTTAGGGTTTCTTGAAAGGCTCTATAAGTAGCACCTTTGTGGGGATGTTTTAAGAGTTCGTTCTAGCCGTTGTACAGAATTTTTACAGACTTTGTCTAGGGTTTCTTTAGCTTCTTTTGATTGTTTTTTAAATAATGTTCTTGTGGGTTCTTAGAGTTTTCAATGGTGCATTATTGACATTGTTTACCTTTCGCGTTGTTTCGAAGTACAGTATTTAAAGTTTCAATTTAATTCAATGAATACTACTCTTTTTCTTTTTTCTTTTTATTTTTATTTCTTATGTTATAATTAATTCCATGTTAGGCTAAAACCCTCATTCTTTATTCAACGAATCAAGGAATGATGGATTATTATGAATATTGTGATGTGCGTGTTAAGTAAAAACGTGCAGGTAAAGATCTACAATTTTTAGATTTAATTTTATTCGTTTCAAAACTATTTGAAGACAAAAACCCTGGATCACATTCTCTGTAATCACTGATAAGGATTCTTAAATCTAAATTTCATTCTATATTTTTGAGATGAATATTTTTCTTTTTTGGTAATTGGGAAAAGCCATCTATCGGCCCTTCGGGATTGAAACTCCTCGGGAAATCGGCACATGCCCCTGCACACCGGTCCTACGTCAATCGCAGACACTCTTCCAATTTAATGGATAGCCCAGGGGGACTCTCTAAGAATTGTTAGTCCTTAGAGTCGAACTCCCAACCTCTTGTGAGGAAGCTGAAAGCGCTGGCCAAGTGACCTAAACCCTAATATTTTTAAAAGAAAATCATCCGGTTTTATAATTATAAACGTGAATATAAAACTAAGTTGGGAAAATTTTTATAAGCTTTCATGAAAATATCTTTTTGATCTATTTTTTTATTGCGCAAAACTTAGATTGTGACCTAAAAACACATCACTTTGTGAAATAATCAATCCATCAAAAACTGAAAGTTGAATCAAGATCTTTATCCATTAGTTGTATTACATCTTTCGATTTTAGTTATTTGTTGCTCCAAATTTCTGAATTTTAATATTTTATTTAGATTAAGTTTAGTTGAGAAATTTACAATTATTTATAATTTGAAATCAACCCTAATCCTCTAAATACTTGAAATCGCTACTTTTGTACTATGTAATAAATTACTTTCATCTTTGGAAAATTTAGAAATTAAAGCAGTAGACTACTTGTGGATTCGACCTCGTTCTCATCGATTTAAAACTACACTGCAACCATTGCACTTGGGGGTATTTTTAGACGTAATTTCTAGGGACAATCAAGTTTTTGGCACTGTTACCGGGGAACAATCTTAATTTCTAAATTGCTTTAGATTAAAGTTTATCTACTACACTTTGTTTAAAAAAATTTAATTTTTTATTTATGTTTTTTTTACAAAGTGATCTCAAGAAAAGAATTTATAATTTGTGAAAAGAGATCGAATCTTTGGAAATTCAAATTCAAAAATAAAAAGTACAACTAGAGCTTTTCAAAATTTTTGAGCAAAGAAGGGAATTCCATCGAAATCTTTTTAATTTAGAATTTAATTTAAAAATTTGCTATAGAGAATTAAAGTATTTTCATAAAGAACTTTTGAAAATAGCCTTTTAATTTTTTTATCTCTTAGAATTCTTTTTTTTTTTTTTTGGTTTATCTAATTTACGAGTGCTTGGAATCGAGGGAAAGACGGTAGATTAATACGTTCTGAAAACATCAATATTCCTTTTAATACCAAAAATCTCTTCGTAGAAATTCCTCTATCATCTACTTCTACTCCTACGGTAGAAACAGCTGAAAATAATCAACCCATTATTCCTGGACATATTCCAACAAGATAGGCATGCACCTGAATTCAAAGACCTTTCATTTTCAAACCTGGGATGATCCAACTTTTACCAACTTTTCATGGTATGGAATCTAAGAGTCCAAACGAACACTTAACTAGGTTTAGGAATATCTTTGTGACTTTTAAGGATCAAAACTACCCCATAGATCTAGTTTTCCTAAAACTTTTTTCTTTCTCTCGTAATGATAAAGCTGCTAGATGGTTTGAGCTTTTACAACTTAATTCTATTCACTCGTGGGAAGAAAAGCAATCTAAATTTCTGAAGAAATTTTAAGAAAATTTTCCCTCCAAACAGAACTGATGCCATTCAACACCAGATTTTGAACTTTGCTCCTCAGACTGGTGAAAACTTTTATCCGTGTTAGTATCTTCTATTAGTGTCCACACCATGGATTCAAAGTCTAGGCATCTAGGTAGTATGTTCTATGGATCCTTAACACCATAACTTAAACAATTTGTGGAAACAATGTGCAATGCTCAGTTCTATGATTAATCTCCTAAGGAAGTATACAAATATTTTGCATTTCTAGCTGATAATGCACAAACATGGGATACTATAGGATCCCAGAACTCCCAAGTTGCTACTATAACATCTACCAAGGGGATACACTAGTTGAGTAAATCTGATGATCTAAAGGCAAAACTAGCAACATTATCACGGGAAATTGAGACCTTAAAAATCAAAAAAGAAACACCAACCATCAAGGAACCTTGTGGCAAATGTCTACTACAGTATGTGTGATAGCCAAGCACATAAAACTGATGACTGTCCAACCATCCCAGTTTGTCGAGAAATGGTTCAAAGCCAACAAACTAATGAAATGCTCAGTAATACCATATATCAATTCCATACACCATATCAGGGACAAAATGACTAACGAATGTGTCACTTTCTAATTCAGTGGTGGTAGTAGTCATGAAATTAACAGATGGTTTGATGTTCAATTTTGAAATAGAGAACTAAATTTTAAATTGATTATAAACTTTTTTTTTTGTATTAAAGACTTATCGCTTAAGATAATTGAAATAAAGGCATGTTAAGGATTAGAATTCATGAGATTTAGTTATTCAAGTATGCCAAGACGGAGATGGAGACTTAACACCCTTTATTTTGTGAGCTTTTGAGCCTGATCTTTATTTGTTAGGGTTTTATAACTAATGATCTATATTATTTCTTTCATCTTACATTACTTGAATAGCTTCATCATATTACTTTGCTTTGGTATTAAATGCACAAGATTCTACTTTTGATTTACATGTATAGATTATTGTTTCTAACAAAGTGTTAAGAACCTAGAGAGTAATGTTAGGCCATCTTTCTTATATTTGGAAGCCTGTAACTTTTCTTTAATTACATTACCTTTGGAACCACTTTGGAGCCTTTATAAAAAGAAAAATTTATATAATACGTAAAGTTTCTTATTTTAACCGTAACTATAACTTTTTAGCCTTAGATATATAGATAAACCAACCCTCGAATGTCATGGGATACTTATGAAAAATTGGTAATAATGTGTATAAAGGGTGAGTTCGTAATTCAAAAAAAAAAATAAAACAAAAAACATAGGATATAGCAATTCATGAGTTCATTATTATCAATCCCATGAATGAATGAAAGAAAAATGATAATAATAAAGCTTCAGTGTTTCGCATTCAAAGACTTGAAAGGAGAAAAGTTGGGGAGTACTTCATTGCATTATCATTATAATCCCTAGACATGCACTTTGATTTTTCCTATCCTTTGTTTGTCTAACCAATATCCCGTGGCCAAGCTATAACCTAGTAAAGACCTAATGGGCTTCAGGTGAAAGACACTTAAAAGAGCATTGATCTATTTTATGTGATTGATAGCAACTTTCTTGTGTATGCATTAATACATTCCATTCATGAAGCTATATAACACTCAATGTTTTAATTCTTTCAGTCACTTTCTGATTTGGGTTCACTGCGCTTATTTGATATTACATCCATGCATGAGCCATGAGAGTAACCCTTTTAAGTGATTTCATTTGAGAGTGAACATCCTGGTAAGAGTTGAAGTCAAAACCGTGATGTTTGAGTATATTTGTTAACTATGTTGATTGAATAATAATACTTAACACACTTGAAATTAAATGGTTGAAAGTTTAGGTGAGTCTGAATTAAATTTGGAAATATTATGCAAAATTTTAAATTTCGGTTATTTGTTTCATATTGAATTTGAATCAGAAGTTTTTGAAATCATTATTACCATCCATTGAGTTAGTTTAAGAATTTTATGGGTAGATTCACTGTCAACCCTTACGAGACTTCACTCGTCCACTAGGGGTATCGTAGGGGTTTAAAAGGGTTGTTACACGTAGCTAAGTGTAGTCGTGTTTCTAACGTAAAGAGAAATAGGTAGTAGTTTACATTTATTTAAATAAAGTCATTGCTAGGGACTAGCAATGTTCAAGTTGAAGAGTGTGATTACACTTGAAAAATGTAATTATGAACTCCATAACTTAGCATTAGAAGCATGCATTACTTAATAAATTTCCAACTTTTGTTAATCTTTATCGCTTATTTGGTTTATTCTTTTTAATTTAGGGAAGAAGAGGAAATAATTGTGATTAATAGCGATGAAGATGAGAAAAATAATGACAACGAGCCTTCGGTACCCACACAAAGAGCTTTGATTCAGACTAGAGCAAGAACATAGAGAGAAAGTAAAGAAGGAAGTCAGAGTAGCTATTGTGGTCCGGACCATCTCCCAAACAATCTAGACCACTGCAACAGTAACCAAAGTCACCAAGCTACTATGGTCTGGACCGTAGCCACGGGTGGTTGGGACCACTGGGAATTTTAGGGGTCGTTTTGTATTTTTTTAGGGTTTTTTGAAGGGCTCTATAAATAGAATTTTCGTGGGGATGTTTTTGGAGTTCGTTATAGCCGTCGTATAAAATTGTTACAGACGTTTTCTAGGGTTTCTTTAGCTTCTTTTGATTATTTTTTGAAGAATGTTCTTACGAGTTCTTAGAATTTTCATGGGTGCATTATCGACATTGTTTTCCTTTCACGTTATTTCGAAGTACAGTATTTAAAGTTTCAATTTAATTCAATGCATGCTATTCCTTGTCTTGTTGTTATTTTTATTTCTTGTGTTGTTATTAATTCCATAACAGGCTAAATCCCTCGTTCTTGATTCAACAAATCAAGGAAGGGTGGATTATTATGAATATTGTGATGTGCGTAGATCTGTGCGTGTTGTGTAAAAACTTAGACGTAGATATCTACAATTTTTAGATTTAATTTTATTCATTTCAAAACTATTCGAAGACAAAAACCCTTGATCATATTCTCTATAATCACTAATAAAGATTTTTGAATCTTAATTTCTTTCTATATTTTTAAGATAAATATGTTAAATCTAAAGCCTAATATTTTTAAAAGGAAATTATTTGGTTTTATAAATTTAAACGTGAATATAAAACTGAGTTAGGGAAAATTTAATAACTTTCACGAAAATATCTTTTCGATCTATTTTTCCTTTACGCGGAACTTAGATTGTGACCTAAAAACACATCACTTTGTGAAATAATCAATCCATCAGGAATTGAGAGTTGAATCAAGATCTTTATCCATTAGTTGCATTACATGTTTATGTTTTAGTTATTTGTTGCTGTAAATTCTGAATTTTAATATTTTGTTTAGATTAAGTTTAGTTGAGAAATTTAAGATTATTTATAATTTGAAATCAACCCAAAACCTCCGAACACTTGAAATCATTACTTTTGAACCAAGTAGTAAATTACTTTAATATTTGGAAACTTAGAAATTAAAACAGTAGGCTCTTTGTGGATTCGAACTCGTTCTCATCGAGTTAAAACTACACTGCATACCCTTACACTTGAGGGTATTTTTAGACGTAATTTCTAGGGGTAATCACCTAAGAAGCACAAGTCCAAGCTAGATGATAAAGCTATACAGTGCATATTTGTGGGCTGTAAAGATGCAGAGTTTGAGTATAAATTATGGGATCCACAGAGTAAGAAGATTATCAAAAGTAGAGATGTGATTTTTCATGAGAGCCAGATGCTAGCAGACTTTGAGAAGTCTACACATTCTATAGATGTTGGTGTTCTAAATCTCATACCAGATTCCTCACCATCATAGAGTGCCTGATATGGGAAAGATGCAGAGAAAGGCTCTAAATATTGATATTCTAGATATAGAAGGAATTGATGATGAGATGGATATAGAGATAGCTTCAGAGGGTGTCGATCAAGGGAAGCAACTCATTCCACCAGATACTGCAGTACATGTATTGAAAAGATCAACCAGAGAGTTCAAACCATCAGTCGGATACCCATCTTCTGAATACATATTGCTTACTGATTAGGGGGAGCCTAAGTGTTTTTAGGAGGCACAAATTTATAAAGATAAAGCTAGTTGGATGAAAACAGTAGAGCATGAGATGAGTTCCTTGAAGATGAATGATACTTATCAGCTGGTATAGCTTCCTAAGGGCTGAAAAACATTGAAAAACAAATAGGTATTCAAGCTAAAAAAGGATAACAATGGAAAGCTAGTGAAGTACAAAGCTTGTTTGGTTGTCAATGGCTTTAGGCAAAAGAAAGGGGTTGACTTTGATGAGATCTTCTCATCAGTTGTTAAGTTAACTTCTATTCTAGTAGTGTAATTTACCCTTTTCATAAATAATAATTAAATTAGTTATTTTTAATTAATTTTAAAATTAATTATTTTAATTATATTATTTGTTAAAATAATTTAATAATTAATTTAGTTAATTAAATTATATGAGATAGTTAAATTATATTAAAAATATTTAACATAAGTAAATTTTATTAATTGAATTTAATTAATTTAATAATTAATTTTTACAAAAAGTGGTTAACTTTTTTGTGTTTGGGAAGTAATAAAAATTAGCTTTTTAGTTGCTAACTTTTTAACATTTTGTTAATTTGATATTTTTCCCTTTGTACTTTAAAAAAAGTTTAAAAAAAGTTTCCAAACACACATTAAGAGACCGTTTGGCGTGACAAAAAGTGAGAAAATTTGATGAATTTGTAGATATTTTTAATATTTTTCAATGATTTTCAGCTCTTTTCAGTTCTTTAAACACATCTTAAGTCTAATACTTTAATAGTTCCTAACCAATAAATTTCTCCTTTTTCCTTCATAAAAATATTTCTAAAACATGTTTTTTTTTTTTTTGTTAAATGTAACTACAGACAAAAAAAAAAAAAAAACTTAGGATGCATTTGGAAGAATTTGACAAATGAGAAAAAAAATGAAAAGAAAAAACAAGAAGAAAACAAGGAAAATATAAAATTTTAAACAATTTTCTATTTATTTTGATCAACACTAATTTTTCATTAACATGTGTAAATGGTTAATACATACGGTTAATTGCCTTTACACCATTTGTATTTGGACCCTTTTTCACTTTTACTCACTCAACTTCATAAATGAGTAGAAATACCTTTTGTATTGTTCACAAAAGTACAACAATGAATGGATCTGTCTAATTGAACAATACATGTATCGTACGTATGTACAAAATACAAGTGTTCAAAAAAAAAAAAAAATAGAAAGACCAAACTATCCTTAAAAAATAAGTGACTATCTTTGTTATTCTCCTTCGTCTTTTTGACCATTAAGTCCATGGCAGCATCCATCGAAAAAGTCATCGAATTCCTACCCACCACCATTAGAATCTTTACTAATTCAGCTAATCAAGAAGAAAGTAGAAGAAAACGCAAAGAATGATGGATTTCAATTGAGTTTTCTCTACAATTTTGGTTTATTCAAGGCCACAAACAACCCTATCTTTCACCTTAGATCCAACAATTATTGAGAATAGAGCCATCTCTCATCACAGGAAAACCCACCAGTGAACTGATCGAACTTCTCAACAAATACCCATATCCCAGATTAATTACCAATTCAGCCTTCACTAAGAAATTCCTAAATACGTCCAAACTATCAAAAATCCCCAAATCAATGGATTTTTATCCTCTATAAGTTAAATAGAGGTTGAATCTACACTATCCCGAAACACATCGAGCATCCTGAGTAAGACTTTGAATCAAGAGAGGAATGTTATAAGGCAACTGGGTAGAAGGAAAGCTAGAGAGCCATGAAAACAAGGTTGTGCAGCCACCTTTACATTTCCATCCACCACACAATTTCTCCTTCGGAAACCCCCCATCGCCATCTTACAGTCGGGGGTAATTGCCGCCATAACCATTGGCACTTGAAGCTCCACTCTCTTGAATAGTACGTCCCCTCTCTCCCTTTTCAATAGTGACTTCATAGCTAACAGAGATAGCGTTGCATCAAGGAATGTGTAACCATTGGTGTCGTGTCCGGCTGAACAGTTTGTTTCCTTTGGAATCAATTTGAAATCAAACCGGTAACGACTATCGAGAGTTGGAATTGTATGTATATATAAAGTATATACAATCAATTAAGATTGGGGCTTTAGAAATTGGAGAGTGTCGTTTCGTCTATGGAACTAGATTTGCGTAGGATTAAGGTTAGAGTTATGGAATTGGGAATTAAAAATAAATGGTTTTGATTTATTTATAAAAGAGTAAAAATGAATTTTTATCACTTAATGTAATGGTGTCTGTTATTGCACTTTTGTAATCAGTATAGAAGGTATTAATACACATTTATAAAGTTGAGGAGATAAAAGTAAAAATGAGTTTAAATATAGAAAGCCTAAAAACAATTAATCCTAATATATTTAAATTTACACGAAATATGTACAAACCAAGGATCGATTCAAATGCATTAATTGCGTCAATCAAGATTAAAACAAATATTTTTCATATTTAATTGACATTGTTCCACGTGGTTTAACTTTAGTCTTTAATTTTGTGTGTATATCATTATTGAACATGAGACTTTACATTTAATTTAATTTAGTAACATAAAAGTCAATTTTTTATTTTTTTATTTTATATGATATTTTTAATTAAATTTTAATTTTTTATTTTTCCAAGATTTTTAAGAATGCTATTTAATTACACTCAACAAAAAAATAAAAAAAATAAAAATACCATTTGGATTGATAAAAATCATTGAAAAATACTGAAAATCTCTAAAAGTAATTCACTTTTATAAAATTTTTTCACTCC
>QLOD02000002.1:20508340-20535927 GCA_003260245.2 Sideroxylon spinosum
AATTTGTTTTAGAAAACAGAAAATGAGTTTACACATGAAATGAAAAATAACAAAAAGTTATTTTGAGCGTTTTCAATCCAAGACAAGGAAAATCTCAAAATAAGGAAAATAGAGTATTTTTTGTTTATTTATTTTGAGACTTTTAACACATAAAACGAAAATAAAAAACAAAAAATAAGAAAACAAACCAAATATCACATAATGCTTCTATTCATTTTATATATGATAACGTTATCTGAACCTTCGTTAGCTGACTAAAATCTTTTTCCAAAAACCTAACACTTTTATTCATTTTATATATTATTAAATATATAGATTTTTTTTAATAAATGTGTGCAGGCGAGGACGTATATAGGGAGACAAAATAGCAGAGTCACCCCACAAAAGTTTCGTAAATTCATAGAAACCTAGCATAATTTTACAAAAGATTTGAATGATATACCTACTGCTTTCCCCCTCAATTTTTTTTTCTTTATTTAAATTTTTAATAGCTTTCATCACCTATAATTTCTCAGTCTTATCCTCCTAAACATCAACTATTGATCTCTCTGCGCAAATAATCCTATACGTAAAATAGAGAGAATCACTAGCGATAACCCTAATTGTTGTGCTTGTCCATTCACAGTCATTGACCCATGTGGTTGTCACACAAATCAACTCTTACTAATAAACAATTGTGACTTACACGACTATCCTTAGTCGTGTGCTAAAATATATATAATTAACAAAACTAAATTTTGCATCTTGAATTATATGGAATTTTGAGGAGATTTTTTAATTTTACTCAAAATTTTCACTTGACCAATTATTTAAAAAAAAAAAATCTCCAGTCAAACTTTACATGTAGTAATGTAATAAATTAGAAAGATACAGGTTTAATAATTACAATCTTAATTAAAAAAAATAAAACTTAAACTCAAATTAAATCAAATCAACAGTCAATCAAAGTAATTATATTTGACCCGATTCTCATAACTATATAATAAAATATGACAGTTTATGAATATGTCACTTTCACAAACTAAAATTTGACAGTTAAGAATTATTTTTTCTTTCGTTCAACAATTGAAATTATATTTATATTTTTAATTTTCCTCCCAATTCTTTGTTTAGTGGACTCCACTATTATTTATATCACAAAACTGCTTGAGCATTTTTAAATTTCACCATATCTCAAGAGTAAAGATCATATGCAAATCAAAGTTGTTAATTTAATTTCTTCGAATTTTGGTTATTAGGAAGTTAAACATTCAAAATCAAATCACCATAATTTGTGTTTTCTTTTATGATGTTTAATAAAAATTAATTAGAGAGATATGTCAAAACATATGTAAAAATTGTTAGGGCCTAAATTTTGAAAACAAAAATTAAAACTTATTGATTATCACAATTTTTTCAATTTGAGTTTTTTTTTATCCAAAGTTTTAACTATTTAAAAAAAACCTAATACTAATTTTGTTTAAAATATCGTAGGGACAGGTTAGAGAGTGCTTTGGTTGATAAAAATTGATTCAAAAATATAATGAAAGTATAAATATTTGATATAAAAATGATATGTGACAAAATTTAATCAGAAAAAATTATCTAAAGTTAGTAAGTTTTGATTGATTTTGATCAATCAAATAACCTCTAATGCTAGTAAAATAATATTAAATCTCATGATATATTTAAATGTCATACTTGGCGACGAATTCAAGGAGCTTTTGCAATTACAACATAATTTATGATAAGAATAAAAATCTCGTAACATAATAATTAAGTTTAGGACTCACAGTATGGGTCACATAAAAAAATATATAATTATTCAATACAATGAATAATAGTAAAAGTTTAGCACCGATTTCGGAATCTGGCGCCACCCAGCAGCTGTGCCCATTGTCGGTGAGTTGTCAACCTCTAGTGACCCACCGTACGGATCCCTAACACCTTTGATCGTATCCCCTGTCTATAAATGTGAAAGAATCTTCACTGACGATCTTCTCTGCGGGCTACAAAGCTTGCTCCAAATCTCTTTGCCCCACAATTCCTCAAAGGATTGCAATGCCAAACCCTAGCTCCTCCCCTCAAGCGGCGCAGTTGCCCAAGAACACTCCTCTGCCTCGATGCCCTGGCACACATCCCAACCATCCATCTCCTCTCCTCTTCCAAGACTCGAATGTGGTGTAGGTTAAAAGTCCAAATTTTAACAATTTTGATGTTCTTTTTAATATTTTTTAAATTGTTAATTATAATTTTTTTTTGGATACTTTTGATAAATCAAATAGTAATTTTTGTGATTTTTAGATATTAGGGAGTGCTTAGGTCTATTTGGCGCAAAAAATTTTGATGGAAATCACTGAAAATTTTTTAGATATTAGGAAGTGCTTAGGTCTATTTGGCGCAAAAAATTTTGATGGAATCACTAAAAATTTTTGAAATTTTTTGTTACATTTTTATATTTTTTTACCTTCTCAAATTTAAAAAAAAATTCAATATCTTATAAGAAAAATTACATAATTAGAATTCTATTGATCAAATAAGTAAAATTTTTTTGGGATGTCAACATAAACTCTTAAACTATCAAATGCACCAATTTTACCAATTTTTTTGTATACCGTTCCTACGAAAAGTACCAAACCGTTCCAACAGTTTCCCTACTGCTCCATCCGTCCAAACGGTTGATGCAAAAGTCAAAAAGTTTAAACGCAAAACCGTTTCGACAGTTTCTCTTTTCAAAAAGTTAACACAAAAGTCAAAATAATTTATCATTCATCTATGGAAAAACGTGATTCTTTAGCTACACACCAAACACCAAAAAATTTCTCAAACCATAATTTTTCCCTTTTTTATTATTTTTTACCCTGTCAAATGAGTTCTTAGTTGATAAAAAGTTGGTTAAAATACAGTAAAAATATAAAGATTTGATATAAAAATGATATGGGTTAAAATTTAATTAGAAAAAAGTACAAAAAGATTAATAAATTTTAGTTGGTTTTGATTTACCAAACAACTCCTTAGTAAAATTTTTAACAACTTTTAATAATTTTTAATAATTATTAATAACTGTTTGTAACTTTTGAATCAATCAATTATTATAATTGAGTAAAGGAAGACGAAAATTGATAGTTTATGAAACGTTTGAAAAGTAAAAGTTAGTAGTTTTGTACTAAAACACTACAAACCTGAGGCTCTCTCCGTGAACTATGTGTATGGAGGTTTCTTTGTTGTAGGCACTTCATCTCCTCAATTCTCTTATTTCCGAAGTCACTTTATAACACGAGTGGAAATTACTGCCAATTCCTCAAACTAAATGTGTGTGAATGAATTTAACCCTAAATTCTATTCTTTGTCGGGAATTAAAACAAAAAATTTCTTAACTTCAATTCATTTCAAATAAAACATAACGGGAATAATATATTCTGAGTGTTAATTAATATAAGCAATTTACAAAATAATTGATTATATTTTAGAATTTTACTCTAATTTAAAAGTCTCTCGTGTTATAAAAATTTTGTGAGTTAATTAATTGTAACAATTAATGACCCATCCACTTATGAGTGGAATTCGTTAAAAAGTGTTAAGACGATTCTTTGTAACTAATAACTACTCTTATTAACTAAAATACGTACTTTCACGTTTAATAATTAAAAAGAATCTTTATAGCAAATGTAGGTTGGAATTAATTAATTATTAATTCTTATAATTAGTATGGTTATATAAGAATCTAAATTTGATAAGGAATTATTTAAAAATTTATTATTAACAAAAGATTGT
Organism: Sideroxylon spinosum; assembly: GCA_003260245.2. NCBI lineage: Eukaryota > Viridiplantae > Streptophyta > Magnoliopsida > Ericales > Sapotaceae > Sideroxylon > Sideroxylon spinosum. The sequence goes on from QLOD02000002.1 coordinate 20,512,094, forward strand.
GAGTTAATATTTTAACTATATCCAACTTTAAAGGACGATAGAGATCAAATGACTGACTAAGAAATTGAATCATCTCTCTCCCTATAAATGGTGAATGAATTATATCAATTCATATATATTAAAAAATCATAATACATTATGGTTTACTAGTTAAGGGAGAGAAATCCTACTTTTCAAAAGGGTTTTGTATTATTGAAAGAGAAAATTCAAAAACAATATTTTTGAAGTAGCTTCCATGTTTAGATTTTCAGATTAATGGGAATGTATGTGTTCTTGACTTTATCATGTAAATAATCAAAATATGTAATTATCATGAAGATCAAGATTCAGTATATTTAATTAAATTATTATGTGTGAATTTAATCATAAACTTACAACACATACTCTTTTTAACTGAAGACATATTTGTACATGTAATAATGATGATGGTGTTAATGATACATACCAATAATAATCTATGTTGAATTCCCATCTAGCTTAGTTGGGACTGAAGTGTTTTTTTTGCATTTTAATGGTTGAAGCGCAAAAATATCGACAATTGAATTTTGTTAAAAAAATTTAACATTCCTTATTTAATTTAGTTAAATAAAATATCATTTGCGTCTCTGCTTTCATTATCCGGAAACCAACGATTTTTGCAAGACAATTGTCAACAAAATAGTTAGAAAGAGTAAGATTTTAATCATCGAATGAGCTTCAAGTGTTAGATACCAACACCCAATCAACAAGCGCAACCCACTTCGATCCTTCTATTCAATTTCTTCCTCTTATCCATGGCTTCAAACACGATCAAAGCCTTCCATGATTTCCCATCCTTCTTTCGAATCTACAAAGGTGACACAGTAGAAAGACTCCACGCCATTGATATTACCTCCCAATCGACCCGTTCCGACAATAGCATTCAATTCAAAGACGTAGGCATCGTTCTAAAAATTGACGTCTCTGCGAGTTTCTACACTTCCAAAATTACTGACCCGAGTCGAAAACTTTCCCTTCACAACGGAGGTTGAAGCTCAAAATAAGGAAAATCAGATCTTTTAAGGAAAATTGGACGGCAAAAAACACTTGTGTTCCCGTTAACTGGTCCATCCCACCAAACCCACGTGCTTTTCCCTTTTGGTACCACCCACACGAGTGTAGGGCTTCGGTCTTCCATGAAGAGGTTCAATGTACCTCTATGTTGGAGAGGTTCGTGGTTAATTTCGAAGGAGGGGGAAAAAAAAAAAAGAAGAAAAATCCATATGCACAGTAAGTTAGACAATTAACCCTTAAATAAATTAAGACAAGTGATCAAATGGTTACAAAATAAAAGAAAATGAAAAAAACGAATAAAGTTAAATGAGCTACATCACAGCTCAATAACGTAGAGGGAAAAAGAATCAACAGTGTCTAAACATCAATTTTTACTGCCGGGAAAAGATAAAACTCGATGGTAAAACATGAAAAATAAAGAATCGGACAAAACTTCCTAAGCCCCCACAAAATTAGGCGCAGGAAAAAACACATTCTTAGGGTGTGTCTGGAAGATGAGTTAGTAAACAAATCCCAAACCAACCCCCACTCAATTATAAAAAAAAAAAAAAAAAAAGGAAAATAAACGAGACAAAAATACAATTCGCTTAGCATACCATTGTCACTGGTAAATAACTTGCTCTCCTCCATTTGATGTGCAGTGTGTTTGTGGATCTCATAGGGTTCTGATAAAAGAGTGCTCCCTCTCAAACTTCAACCTCCGGCTACTTTCACTGTTTATGGGCTTCAAAAGTCGTTCAACTTCGATTTCGGATAGGAGTAAAGATCGCAGCCTCTTCAAGTGTCCGACACACTGCTTGCGATCAGAAGGAAGAGCGCGCCTCCGCTCGTCTGGATTGAACCGCCTGTCATAAGGAGAGTCCCATTTTGCTTGCAAGTAACAGAGAGACCTCCATGGAGGAAGCGGCATGGAGTTCTGCTTAAGAGAAGATTTAGCCGCTTCGGCCATAACTTGAAGCATCTGTTTCAGCTTTGTCAAGGAGCCCACGTAAACAACAGGGAGTTTGTTTAGGATTCTGTCGTAGGAATCGATGGCCCTAGCTATTTCAAAGTGGCTTCGGAAGTCGATGTCAACGATTAAACGATCATGGGTTCCAGGAGGTTTGCCAATGATCACATCAATATATTCATGATCCCCTGCATAAGCCAACGTACATTAAAGGGTCAGAGCATTAAACTAGTTACAAATGAGCTTCCTTTGGCAGACAATCTAAAACCGCCTTCCTGAGACATCCAAAGGAAAAAAAAAATGGGGAAAGAAAACTTGAAAATTTGTGGGGTAAGGAAATGTGGGACAAATTACGAACTGTTTTACTAAATCCCATAATGCCAGACATTTTAATTATAACAATTAAGGGTATTAGAACTCACTTTGTTGCAACGTAAGGCCACTATCATCCTCAATTCAAATATTAGTCACGTGTCCATTAAAATGTAAATGGAATGAGTGATGAAGGCACCACATCATAACAAATTAAATTCTTAGACCCTTAATTATTACATTTAAAAATATTAAGACCCTAATGTGAGATTTGGTGAAAAACTTAGAAGTTCAAATTGTAATTTACGCAAAAATTTGTAATAAAAGCATTAGTTTGAGAAGATGGCACCAAGGCTAACACCATAACTTCCAATTTCACATAATGTGCAGATCTTCCAGTGAAACAAACGAATTTAATAATATTCCTAGGAGTCTAAAAATGTGAAGATATACTTGCAACAAGGGTCACTGTTATTTCTGTGCACCAAGCCTAGACAAGGAAGATCGCGAGTAGGATGTGTTCTATTTTTTAAGGTCTATTTTGAACTCTTGATAAATTACAGTCTAAAAAGATGAATTCTTCTCTCCTCTTTCATGGTGAAGAGATTTCTTGCTTTTTTTGTACTATTGGATGAACCTGCAAGAAATATATATCTATATATATATCAGAATTTTGTGTCAACTAACAAAGGCATACCTCCAGGGACCTTCTCATTACCCTGCCATTTAGATGCACAAACAGCAGCATCATAACCAGAATGCCTCAGAAGCTTCACCAAACAAAATCTAAGGCAGTTGGCATTACATGGACCTGCTTTGACAGGATGAAGGTCTGTGGGATTGATAGATAGCATAAAGGAATTAACCACTGACAGCAAGTCACTCTCACACTGATCCATAGAGAGCTTGTAACACTGCAAAATGACATGTAAAGAAAAACATGTGAGCACCTATTCACCAGTTAACAATGGAAGCCATCTTTGGAAAAAGTAACCATAATTGCTTTAAGAAAAAAAAAAAAGATGCAAATTCAACGGCAATGAACAAATAAGATAATATAACATGCTGTTAAAACTGTCACGAATGAACATCAAAACCTACCTGGAAACGAGAGTAGAAGCAGTGTTGCTTCACCTAGGCACTCAAGCTCAAATGGTTCCATTTACTTTACTCACAACTCATCCCCCACTTAAATCTTTCATATGTTAAAAAAATAGATAAATCTGTGTCCGAACAAAATAAATTTAAAAAAAAAAATATGAAAAATGGTGAATCTAACGCGCATTTCTAGTGGGTGCGCACTGCATGTTATAATCACCTGTCAGTCTGACTTGATGGGTAAGTCCACTTTTCCTATTGTGATGCCCATGCGAGCACATTGGCCTAAGCGAGAGGCCATTGTGGCATTGCTTCTTTCATGTTATGCAATATTTTGATTAGTTTTTGGCCTAAATGAGTGGTCCATTCATTATTTTGGACGAAAATGCTTAATAATAAATTAGTGGAAAATCACTTGAAACTAAGAGAGGTTTTAGGCCAAAGAAGAAGAAGAAGAAGAAGAAGAAGTATGGGCGTCGAAAACTCTAATGCTGCAAAGATTACATCATTTTTTTAATTTCTTAATTTTTTGTTATTAGTTCAAAGTAGATAAGATTATATTTTTATTTTGAGCTTACATCTTTTGCAAATTATATTTACTAACATATGATCAATGACATTACTCTTTGTTCATTGCTATGAGGTTTTTCTTTTTAGAATGTTTTGAGCTTTTGTTTGTTTCATTTCTCTAATATTTTCACTGAAGTAGCATCTCAAATGGGGCTAGCGCTTTTGACAACACAGAGTAGAAACAAGAAACATACACAGACATAGCAACAAGCAACTATGCATTAATATGGCAGTCCAGTTGCACATACAATGAAAGCGCTACAATTATTTAGCAGCAGGACATAGCATATACCGAGTCTGAGACAGATTTAGAAAAGCAGTTTCAAAATAACCAATTATCATGTTTCTACAAAAATCATGTTCTTCTGATTCTAAATAAATGGTCCAATCCAAGCTAATTCAACCTACGAACAGAGTGCAGCTTAATTCTTATCAATTCAAAATAGAAGGGAAATAAAATTGCGGAAAGAAAAGGACTACAGATCCAAATATTATGGAGGTAGTATGTCAAAGTTCCAAATAAAATTTTGCATCAGGAACGCAACAAATATTTGTCATTGTTCTGTTTCTTCGTCCACAACTATATACATTGGATGAAACTTTGCATCAAGAACACAACATATATTTGTCAAGTCACAAAAAAAAAAAAAATATTTTTCTTTGGTCAATAAGAAAGATGAGTCCAAATTTAAATATGGTATACAATCTTCTATAAAACATATCATCGACAAATGTAGATAGATTTTGACTGACCATCCATACAAATTCAATTGTTTTATTAAGCCCAAAAGAGTAGACCTAGCCAGCAAGCAAAATATGTAAGGTTCCGGGCATCACACATCTTCTACCAATCCTTTTGATATAGACAACACAAATTAAAATGGCAAAGGTAATAGAAAACCAATATTGCCAAGAAAACAATAGAGCTCGAAGCATGTGCCTCGTAAAGTCTGCCCTTCCATCCAGACAACTAAAATAAAACCCCCAGACCCTAACCACAAGTTTAGGGTGCTATTCTCAATAGCTGTGCAATGTTAATAATTTTTCAAAATACAAAGCACTTTTTCGTAGGTAAATATCCAGACATTGGTCTTAAGCTACCTGAATTCCCAGTTTTAGTCTTGGAGAGAAGATCCCCCATTATTCTTAGCTGATAATGTAGAACACCATTTTTACATGCACCCTATAGAATCAATAGAATTCACTTGAAATAGGCTAACCAATTCTGACTATATCAATGTAAACTCAATTTCATTTGCAGATTCTATTTCAGAAAAAGCCAAACATGAAACAAAACAGCACCAAGTTCAAAATTCTTTACTGGCAGGAAATGTAGACAGCTTTCGAAAAACAAACAAACAAACAGGCCTACAAATTCATCTCCAAAGCAGAAAAAGTTGATAGTAAGGTTAAGTTTTGGGACTTAGATATCAGTTAATAGTTTCTTTGATCTTTTTTTTTTTTTTTTTTTGTTAAATACCAAATCATCTAATCTTTTATATTTTAATTTTTTTAAAACTTAAAAATCAAAAATATCAAATTAACAAAATATATATATATATATATATATCCACTAAAAAAACTAACTTTTTTTTATCCTTCCCCCAAAATAAATAAATAAATATATTAAAAAAAAATCTTAAGGTTTCACAGCTGACCAGAGAAAGAGACTACCGAAATGTTGTCAGCGAGGTGAGCAAGATCGCAGAACCCAGAATCGCTATCACTGCTATAGCAAGAGTGGGTCCGACCACTGCCATTCTCCAAGAAATCACTCACCATGACTGCCAAGTCGTGCTCGCTCTCGTGACTGAACCCACCGATCTGACCCACCACGAAATGGCTCCTTCGGCCACCACCGGCCGTTCTGACGCACAAGTCGCCGTTGGCCGCATAGACTCTACAATCCATCTGAAAAACCGCCGCCCCACCAAACAAAAACAACCCAAATTTGAATCAAATTCCCAGACTCCAACGGAACGTGAACAGTAGAAATGAAAATGGACAAAAGGAAATTGAATTCTTCGGTTTTCGTGAAACAAAAAAAAAAAAAAACGAGTTGTATATACGTGGATGTTGACTTTTGAATTTGAGCCAATATGAAGAGAATTCGAAATTGAATCGTTCCACTTTACTCAACCGAATTGAACGACGATCCGGTAAAAGCAAATGAATTGCGTAATATTTAATAAAAATCAATAAAAATCTATTTAATTTTTTATATTTTTTTATTTAAATTTTATTACAAATTATTTTTATATTAAATTTTAATACTTTTATTTAATTTTTAATTAATTTTTTAATTTACCAAACATCACGCATTAGAAGCGAATGGGATTTTGATGATTTAAGAAACCTTTAGTATAACATAAAATAAGATAATTTATGTAATTAAATAAACAACGAATTATTTTTAAAAATTTTGAGAATTTTTCGTTTTATTGCGCACCAAAATATCCTCAGTGGGGGTGAGAGAGGGAGAGAGAAAATTGGCTTTGTCTGTACTGTTTGTAACCCGGAGGACCAGAGCTGAAGGCAACTGCAGAAAAACACAGTTGGCACATAGAAGCAACTATAATAACGAAATGACCATGGCGCCCTTTATGTATCTATACTAGCTAATATTCATTAGATGTATAACTTGATAAAAAAATTAATTACAAAAATCAAAGATAAAGGTTGCAAATTTTTCTTATATAATCCTTTTGTAGAAGCGTTTTTTCTTTTATATATATATATCTCTCAAATAGTGAAATTTAAAATTTTATATATGTATACTAAACAAAAGAATATACAAAATTTCACGTTTGAGAAGGGGAGAGAATTTTGATTTGTTGAAGTATGTTTGTGAGTGAGGTTGGCAAATTTACATTGAGGTTGCGTTCGGTGTACGAAAAAACACTAACATCCTTTAAAAATCTTTAAAAACCTCTAAAACATTTTATTTACTTCGTAATTCGTGAAATCTATATAAATTTCTATATATATTTACATATCCCAAAAAAATTTTACAAACCCCAATATATCTTTTACAAATCCCAAAAACTTTTTCACAAACTCGAATAATTTTTCAACATATTTCAACATTTTTGACATAAATCCGTTGGAATGAATCAAGAAAACCGTTCTCCCTCCAACTTTTGACCGTAAAAGTCAAACAGTTCTGATAACTTTTCAAAAAATCTGACACTAATCTTTTGAAACGGAACAAAAAAGCCGTTCTAATAGTTTTTTTCTCTTTTACTTTTTACCGTAAAAGTCTAAAAATTACACTATTCATCTCCAAAAAACTCCGTTTCGATTAAAAATACTAAACACCAAAATTTCTCTCAAATTACTCTTTATCTAGTTTTTTCTAGTTTTTTAATACTCCAAACACTACCTGAATAACATAAATATTTTACCAACTCAAGTTGGTCCAAACCATTGGTAATGCCATGTCTGATTTCATTTGCATGAGACAATATAAGTCAATTTAAGAGAGAGCGATCAATTTATTAAATGAAAAGTTTATTGGGTTTAAATTTTTTTTTTTTTTAGTGAAAAGAATAAAGAGATAGACACGTGATATATGTCTTCTATTATATTTTGTTTTTGTATACATTGTTTTTGTAACTCCGTTTAACTATTTATATTTTTTTCCACTACCAACCTCAAAACACAAGAAATATAAATTTAATTGAATTTTATTAATTTTACAATTTAATACAAATCACACTAAATTATATATTGACTTTTTAAACCAGAAAATGTGATGTTCTTTCTTCTTCTTCTTCTTTTTTTATTTTTTTCCCCTTGAAAAAACCAAGGCTAAAGTATAATAACCAATTTTTTTTTTTTTCCAATTCTTTTCATATTACCGTTAATTGAAACCTCACGCACTAAAAATTAGTAAATATAGATAATGGGAGGGGGCATTAATGAGAATTTAAGAGGTAATGGCCGTTCTGTCTTGGAGACCAAGCAACTTGAAACCTGCAACCAAGAGAAACGGTAGCATTCATGGCTGGAAAATGGAACGAGACTTTAAAATAATATTCATGACAGCTGTTTGTGTTTAAAGTTGAACAGAGAGACTTGAAACTTGGGGCTTCTTCTTCCTACGGGTCAACGCGCTTCTTAAAAATATCAGATCAACTGACCACTGTAAGGCTTGTTTGGTCGTTCTAAAAATGTAAATTAATTATAAAATCAGCTCATTCACAAATTAGAAAGTAGCTAGGGGTCGTTTGGAACCGCCAAAAGCTTCGAAAAAATACAATTTTGTGGTTTAAACAGGATCAGGCTAACCCGAGACCCGAACCCATCCTAAAAAGCCCAACCCACCACGACCCATTTTCGTACCATTCTAAACCGACTAGGGATGGCTACCTTCGTTGATATACAACACATCTTAAATATATAAGAACAAGAAACTCAATCAAAACTTGACTTTGAATCTTACTTGGAATAGAATTCGTAATTTGATAGTTCCGTACCTCGAGTTAAATCAATCTTTTTCTAATTATTGGAAACAAATATTACATACAATTTTGGAGGAAAATAAAAATATTTTTACGATAAAATTATTAAGAAAAATTATGGTAATATAATATGGATTTCACCAGCAAAAAGATAGAGATCATGTTTAAGGGAAGAGATATTGCATTGAGGGGGAGTGCTACTAATGTATTGAATTTTTATATGGTGAATGACTGATATAGTCATTAATGCCTCAGAAATTTTTAGGAATTCACTCAAGAATTGTTGATCAGCTAAGTTGTGTGAACTTGTGAAATTTTTTTCATTGCATTTTAGATTGGGTGTGTTATATCATAGAATTGCCAAAGGATGAGATTATCAGTGTACTTTGTTAATTGGCAATTTTCAGGCAAACACTTTGACTGTAATTTTTCTTTTAAAAAAGTCTGAAGGTCATTTGAAAATAATTCATTAACACTAGCCAAAGGGTGTTGATGAATCTTTAAGTATGATTGGGAGAAGAACAGAATATGAAAAAGATGTGTTGGTACTCAATAAAAACTTTTGTCTAGAAGCATCCTTTGATTTGTTTGAAAAAATGGTGTTCTACAAGACAATGTGTTTACAGTGTCTTTCGTGAGCATGATAAAGGAAGCTCACGCCCGTGAGTGTCATATCTTGTCCAGTGTATCCAGTGTGCCTCCCAAGCATAAGAAGGGAAGTTCTTACCCAAGAGCTGCTCCTACGATCACATAAAAATTTTAAATAATGTTAAATGACTTTTTTACCCTCTTCTTTTGATATAAAAAGCCAAAATCTTTTCTCAACTCTAGGCTGTTGAAACTAGTATAGCCTCTTCTTACTGTTTTGGGCTAAAATATAAAAGGATGACGATGGCCAAAAGTGGATGTCGGCCTTGACATCATTCCTTTCTTGGGGATAGATCTACACTTACCAAGCTTAGACTTGTGGCATGGTATCAGATCAGAGAGTTTCTTCTTCAAGGATTGAAGGTTGATTTCTTCACTAGTAGAGGTAAGTTACGGATTGTCTAGCAAGCAAGGTTAGGGAGTATTATTTACAAGTGGATTAATGGGTTTTGAATAGGAAAACTTGTAATACTTTCCTTGAACACCTTGTAACCTCTTTTGATATAGAAAAAATTTCTAGTCTGATCCGCTCAAGGATTCAGTGTTATTTCTCCTTTAAGTTCAAAGAAGTTTTTTTTCCTATTCAACAAATCCTTATGAATTTGTGTTGGATGTTTGTGTTGAGCTGATTTTGGAGTATAAATGTTTCTTGTCTTCATTTATTTATTGTTGGTTTTGGATACTCGCAACTGTCTTCAGACTTTCAACTAGTATCAGAGTTTTGGGTGCTCTCTGTTTTTATTTGGACTTTTTGTCTGAGAGTAGATCCATCAAGTACCCATGGATAACCAAAGAGAAGGTCAGTCAACAGTGAGACCTCATTTCTAGATGGTTCTAACTACCATTATTGGAAAGCGAGGATAAGTGTTTCTCAAATTCATAAATGAATGGGTTTGGAACTCAATTGCTAATAAGTGGAGACCTCCTACTGTAAATAATACAAACCTTAACTAGTGATAATGAAACAGTGAGGTGGAACAATAAAGCTCTAAATGCTATATTGTATATCAAGATGAGTTTTGGAGGTTCTCTAACTGTGAATTGGCAAAAGAAACGTGGGATATACTTCAAGTTACTAATGAAGGTACCACTGCTATCAAAATTACTAAGTTGTAACGCTTGACCACTAGCTTTGAGGTTATCTATATGGTTGAAAATGAGACTTTCGATCAATTCTACATCAAGCAGAGTGATATTGTAAATTTATCTATTAACTTAGGAGAAACCATTACTCAGTCCAAGATAATTTGAAAGATTTTACGATCTTTACTTGAGAGATTTCAACAAAGCCATAGCTATTCAAGAAAGTAAGGATGTGAACCAAATGAAGGTAGAGGAATTTCACATCATTACAAACATATGAAGTAAACATGAATCAGAACAAAAAGTTAAAATAAAAGCATTGCTCTAAGTTCCATAAGTGATGAAACAAATGAAGTGGTGGATACATCAAAGGTGAGTGCTGATAACATTAAGGATAGACAAAAACAACATTAAAAACAGACAAAAGCATCAGAACTCAACATGAACCCCTGTGACAGATTCAGATCGCCAATGTCATCTGTAAGAGATTGCACACGATGTGAAACATCAACAAGACTGGCCTGGACAGGAGAGACATAGACATTCATAGAATTCACAATCCCTCTGACATGCTTTTCATAACAGAAAGTAGATTTAGCAATACCAGACAGGTGCTCCAACATGTGCAGTTGCAAGCTGTCCACTTGAATTTACATTGAGTCTTTTAACTATTTGATCTGAGTTTAAATCGAGTCTTTAAGTTTTTGATTGGACTGTTCAAGTTGGTCAAACACTCAGTGGAAGTAATGAGGGTAAACACGATCACAGAAAGTGGGTCTCCGCGACTTCTAAGCTTAGGAGCACCACGAGATTTGGCATCCGATAAGAAAGGACCACTAGAAACAGAGGATTAAGAAAAAAGCCCCATGAAAAGAGAAAAGGAGTATTGCTAGACCCAGGATCACTAAAAGACGATTGGACAGGTTACTTTTGGTTTATGGTTCGACGAATGGTGCTGGACAATGTCAAAGCACCATGAGAGGTAAATTTCTTCTTCGATTTGGAACCGAGGTATTTGTCTCTTCGCTGTAGGTTTGGCAATTTCTTCTTTTAATTTTTCCATTTCTTTTTCCTTGTCCAGATTCAAGGATATCGATTTCTACTCATTCTTTTTCAAATGCTCTACCATTCCTTCTAATTCAAGAACTTTGGTCTTATAAGTCTCGATTTCATTCATTAAGCTCTCTTTCTCAATTTCAACACCATTGAGTTAGAAAGAGTTTTAGCCTTGTGTTTTGTAAGAATTAAACTCCATTGATACAACTCATTGTATTTGTCTTGCAATAACTCAGTTTACTCTTGTAAGTCTCCTTCACATTTAGATTCTGAGGTGACACTCTTGTCATATACAACTTATGTCTTTAAGGAATCAATGGACTCATAATTCTTCTTTTAAGAGGATTCATTGGCCTTTACCATAAAAGTTAAAATATTTGAAAATTCATCCTCAGATCTTGTTGAATCATTCTTCTTGATCCCCTTCACTTTTTGAATCATCCTCATTATCCCATGAAGCTGCAAAGACCTTCTGATTCTTCTTCTTCACTTTATTTGCAAACTCATTTGCAACATGACCATACGTCTTACATTCAAAATACCTCCCAAGGGTTCCAAATCGAAGAAGAAGTTTGCCTCTCATGATACTTCAACATCGGCCAGATCCACTCTATTAGTCTCTGCCTTTGATAGAGTTTTCACCTTGACTCCCTCTGACATTTTTTTGGAATATAGAAGGTCTTTATATGATTCTACCTTCTCTTACAGACCTGTCCTCCTTGAACGTCAAGTAGAGTTTTCTCACTTTGTGGCAGAGTTTTCGTTTATAAAAGACATTTTTGACAATCAGGGTTGGCTGAGAATTGGGAATATTCAGGATAGTGCTTCAGTCAAACTTATCCGAGAGTTCTACACCAATATTCATCAGGTTTCCCTAGAAATAGATTGTTTTGACACTCTGGTTCATAGGGTCCCCATTTATGTCTCTGTTGATGACCTAGCCTCATTTCTTAAGATCAATAGAACCCCCAATCTAGAATATCCCAATGTAAACTGGGCTTCTCATCCACCTTTGTTCGATCTTGTGGTATCTATGAGGAGCAATCCCTACCCTAAGTTCCCTAGTATGCTATTTCATCACAGTGATCTGTCTGTGCCCATCAGGATTCTGAATTTGATTTGTGACTCTCTCCTGACTCCCATTAATCAATCATCTAAAATATCTGAGTACAAAATCAAACTCTTATACTGTCTCACTCAGAATATAACTATTGATTTGCCTTACTTGATTCTTGAAACCATGAGCTCTGTTTATACTCAAAAGAATGCCCATCTTAATCTCCCTATGGTATCATCCTCACCAACTTTCTATGAGAGAAATTCAACATTGTTAGAAAAGTTTAGGAACTTTTTCTATCTCTTGATCCTCCTATGAATCGCACCACAATTTGTCGGACCATCGCCTAAAAGTAACATGTCCAATCGTCTTCTAGTGATCTTAGGTCTGGCAATACTCCTTCTCCCTTTTCCATGGGGCCTTTTTCTGAATCCCCGACTTCTGGTGGTCCTTCCATATAGGAACCTAGATCTCGTGGTGCTCCTGACCTTAGAAGTCGTGGAGACCGACTTTCTATGATTATGTTTACTCTCATTATTTTCACTGAGCGTCTGACCAAACTAGAACATTCCAATCAAGAACTCAATAACTTGGTTCAAATTCAAATCAAACAATTAAAAGACTCGATATAAATTCAAGTGGGCAGCTTGCAATTACACATATTAGAGCACTTGTCTGCTGCTGCCAAATTTACTTTCCATTATGAAAAACATGTTGAAATAATTGTGAATTTTATGAACGGTCTTATTTATTCTGCCTAGGCCAGTCTCATTGATGTTTTGCATATAGTCTCTTGCAAATGAAATTGGCAACCTGAATCGCACTCTTACTCGTATTGAGCAATTCTGTCACAAGGGTGCATGTTCGGTTGTGCTGCTTTTGTCTATCTTTAATACTATTTTTGTCTATCGTTAATGTCATTAATACTCATCTTTGAGTTATCCACCTCTTCATTTGCCTTCTCACTCACGGAACATAGGGTAATGCCCTATTCTTTTCAGATTCATGTTTACTTCATATGTCTGTAATAACCAGACCAATTCCTCTACCTTCATTTGGTCTACATTCTTACTCTCTTTAATAGCTGTGACCTTAAACGGAAATCTCACGGGTAAAGACAGGAAAATCTTTCGAACTATGTTAGACTGAGAAATGGTTTCTTCCAAGTTAATAGATGAATTTACAATATCACTTAGCTTGATGTAGAATTGAACGAAAGCCTTATTTTCAGCCATATTGATAACCTCAAAGTTAGTGATCAAGCGTTGCAACTTAGCAATTTTGACAGCAGTGATACCTTCATAAGTAAATTGAAGTATATCCCACGCTTCTTTTCCCATATTATAGTTAGAGATCCTTCAATACTCATTTTGGGATACATTGCAAAAAATAACATTTAGGGTTTTACTATTCAAACCCACTACTTCAGTATCACCAAGTGTTAGTCTCTCTTAACTTTCGACATGAGGTTAGTATCACTTGCAGTTAGAGGTCTTCACCCATCAATAACCGAGTCCCAAACCCGTTTATCTATGGATTTAAGAAAGACTCTTATCCTCACTTTCTGATAATGGTAGTTAGAGCCATCTAGAAATGGGGGTGTCACTGTTAACTGACCTTTCTTTTGGTTATCCATGGATACTTGAAGGATCTACTCTCAAACACAAGTCCAAACAGAAACAGAGAGCACCCAAAGCTTTGATACTAATTGAAAGTCCCAAAACAATTACTAGTATCCAAAACCCAACAATAAACAAGTGAATCTAAGAAACATTCATACTCCAAAATCAACTGAACACAAACATCCACCACAAATGCATAAGAATTTGTTGATAAGAGTAAAACTCATTTGAACTCAAAGGAAAAACAACTCCAAATCCTTGAGTGGATTAGACTAAAAATCTTCACTCTATCAAAGATGTTGCAAGATGTTCAAAGAAAATATTACACGTTTCCTTAATCAAAACTCATTGATCTGCTTATAAACAATACTCCCTAACCTTATTGCTAGAAAACCTGCAACTCATCTTAACTAGTCAAGAAATCAACCTTCAAGCCTTTAAGAATAAGCTCCCTGATTTGATACCATACCACAAATTTAAGCTGGATAAATGTAGATCTATGCCAAAGATAGAAAATGATGTTAAGCCAACTTCCATTTTTGCCTATCGTCATCCTTTTAGATTTTAGCTCAAAACAAAAAGGAAAGGTTACGTAAATTTCAAAAACTTAGAGTTGATAAAAGATTTTGACTTTTTATATCAAAAGAAGAGAAAAATCATTTGACAGTCTTTCAAAATTTCTACGAGACAACAGTAGCAGCTCTTTGGCAAGAGCTTCCCTTCTCATACTCACGAGACACATTGAGCCATATTGGACACACTAGATAAGAAATTCTATGTTTCAAAGGATGCTCGTGGGCGCGAGCTTTTCTCATACTCACAAGGCACATTGAGGCATACTGAAAATACTGGAGAAGAAATTCCATGTTTCGAGGGATGTTGGTGGGCACGAGCTTCCCCTCTTATGCTCACGAAAGACATTGTACAGAACACCCTTTTTTTTCAAACAAACAGAAGATGTTTATGGACAAAAGTTTCTGTTGAGCACAAACACATCCTTTTCATCTTCTCCCAACCATACTTCAAGATTCATCAATACTTTTTGGCTAATATTAGTGGATCGTTATCAAATGATCTTGTGACATTTATAAAAGAACAATTACAAACAAAATATTTACTCGAAAATTATCAATTAACAAAGCCTATATAAACACTAATATAATAAAATTTGTAAGAATAATTTTTAAAAATTTAAAATTATCTTAACAAAATTATTAGTTTTGACAATGAATCAGTCTTACCGCATAACACCGAAGAAATAACAGCCGTAAGTGAATAATATGTGAGCGAATTTGTAAAAAAGATAATTATATAAAATAAACAAAAAAAAAATAATGGGTTCGAATATCCCCACAACCCTATATGTAATTCCACCAGTACTAATGGATAAAAATGTAACTCATTTTAAGTAAAATAATTGTGATTTTTTGTCTAAAAATAATTATAATTATAAAATATCCTTATTACTCACACTTGTATGTTGAGTAGTTGAAATATTAATTATAAAATACGTATTTTTTAAATATTTTACTATTTTTGCATTAATAATTTTTTAATTAATAGTCAATTTGTATAAATTTTATAAGTAACTTCTTTTTACAAGAAAAATAGTAAATCTCACTTTGTGGAGCTCCAAATTTTTTGAAAAAACTCAAAAAGTTTCAACCTTCTGTAATCAAAATTTTCACGTCACTTTTACACCAACTTTTGTTTTCTTTTTGAACTTTTTCAAAACTCCAACTTTTTCTAATGTTTTACAATTCTCATCAATTTCAAGATTGCAACTTTTGACAAAAGATGGCAAATAATTGAACTCCAAACGCCAACTTATATAAGAATTAAGGCTACATTTGAAACACATAACAGAGGTGGAAAAAATGGAAAATGAGAGAAAATAAGGAGAAAACGAGAGAAAATGTCTTCTTTCCACTTCTCTTCGCCCATTCTAGTTACTACGCCGCAAAAGCAGCCAACTGCTTCAACTTGAAATGTAGCTCCCTTGTGATATCAAGGGGCTCGTAACAACATTACACTAGCATTGTATCAAACTTGTGAAGACTTCCATGCCTTTTTTTTATTTTAACACAAAATCATGAGCTGACATTCCAACAATAATGAATCTCAACACAAATAAACGACTTCAACGGTAGACCGTTTGTTACCATCTAATCTACCCACGGATATCATTTTTCTGATGAGCATTTCCCACAAAAAAAAAAAAAAAAAAAAAAGACTGGATCCTTATTCTGGTGCTTAAGAACCCACGTTTGGATACTTAAGATCTCACAAAATTTAACAAGAAAATTGGAAAAGTATAATAAAATATGTTTAGACTGATTAAACTGCCTGCATCTTTACAGGAGTCCTCCAAGCTACAGATCCTTTTAAATTATGTGTCTGCTGGTTTGATACTTTCTTGCAAGCCAAATTATCAAACATAAAACTTGTGTGAAAAAGAAAGGCCATCAAACTTGACAAATATAGAAGGAGAACAAATGAGACTTGGCTTGGAGCATTCACCAAAAAATGAAGGACGAGTCAAGCTGCCAACTTCGTTAGAGTATAGCTAGCCTGCTAGCAATTTCGGACACAGCTCACATCAAATTTATAGCAGTACTGCCACCTGTCTTCGTCTGATATGCCATGTAGATAATTTCTTTCTCAAGTGTAGTTAACTTTCCTCTTTTTTTTTTTTTCATCTAAAGTAGATTCTAATTCTAGCATCTTATTCTTCAGATGCCTAAATAATTTCACTTTTCATACAATTATAATTTTTCTGCTCACAATTTCCAATGTTCAAGCTATGATGGATCATCCAAACAAAGACTCAAAAGACAAAAGCAATTTCACCTACACCAATAACATAAGTAGCTAAATAAGGTAACAAAGGGCCTCCTTGTATTACTAAGAAAAACAACATAAAATTTTCCATTTTTATTTGATACACAAAATAAAATACATGCCATCCATGTTGTTCCTGTCACAATCTGTTGATTGTGTTACAGTAACAAAAACAAGTGCTATAATTATAAGGATTCAACTTGGAAACTAATATAATTTTGAAGTTCAACATTAAGGATTCTGTTAGACAGGGATCCAAAGATCAGCAGCACCTTAATTGTTGCTAGAGCTGAACAACAAACTCTCCCACACATGTGGAGTTGGTGAGAAAGATTATCATCTAATACCATTTGAAAGCATGGTTCTACCTTTTCAGTGGCCGCTGTAAACCAGAAAAGTTTTTGTTAGATAAAGATATCTTTTATCCAATGGGTAAGTTGCGTTCCACAAAATTAGAAGCCTGGAGAAAATTTCGGCCACTATCTTGCATGACCCAAGCATAAATTAATTTTAAGACCAACAAACATCATCATCATCATCATCATTATTATTATTATTATTATGTTTTTTTTTTGGGGGGGGGGACAAAGAATGAGAATTCAATAAATACAGTATAAGTTGAAGGGAACTTACTTTTGGCCCATGATTGGCAGTTGAAAACCGTCTATTAGATCTTGTGTCCGATTCTTGTACCATCTCAGGGCTATCTAACTTATAAAATGTCTGTAGAGCTCTCACAATAAATGGTCGCACTATATTTACTTCCATTGCTGTTAGATGTTCAAGCTGCAATTCAACTCAAAAGTTAAGAGGCCTAGAAATGATAATGACAAAATCAATTATTTTTTCCTCTCTTGTGCATTTGTGTCTCTCTCTCCCTCCCTCCCTCCTTCCCCTATTGTACTCATTTTTCACTCTATTGCAGTCACAACTCATTAAGTACCTCCAAGGCAAGTAAACTGCCATAAGGTTATGGTGACTGAGAAAATAAATGAAACATATTCTTACACATTGATGACACTATTTTATAAGATATTTTAGGTGAAATATCACCTCTCGCGTCATAAAAAATGTTTTTAAAATGAGAAAAGTCAAGAATGACAAATGATTTAAATAAAAGGAGTGTAACAACAATTAAAAAGTATAACCTTATTTGATACAACTCCTCCCACCCCCCCCCCACCCCCCCCCCCCCACAAAAAAAAAAAAAAAAAAAGACAAAAATAAATAAATGGACATCTGGCTGGCAGATCACCTACCTGTAAATGACTCAGTAATACCTACCTGTAAATGTTCAATTTTGGTAGGGAATGAACGAATGGGAGAAAGATGCAAGCAACTCAAGAATCAGGGGAAAAAGATCAGGTAATGAGGAACACATTAAAAATTTCAGTGTTTATTGTGCGATAAGAGTGTGGGTGTCAAATCAACCTCGAATCCAGGACAAGTGGTAGGAACTTGGAATATAGTGGCCATATAGTTGTTAGGATATGTTTATTTGGTTTTCTGCTTACTACTTCAGGTTAAACTTTTTGGATACTGAAAATGTTATATTCTAAATCGAGGTTGCACCGGTGAGAAGTAGACACGCTCCACGTTCAGGTTTTATTAAGGAATATAATCATCTCTGCAAAGAAATTATCCACTTTGAAAGGAATATGCTGAAAGAAGTGTATTTTTTTTTTAATATATAATACAGTCAACATTCTCCCCAAAATGAGGAATAAAGGCATAGGACTAATAATCTATCTTCATGTTACTAAATAACAATGCATTTATGTGGGGGAAGGGGATTGGAGGGGGGAAGTACACCTTTAGTGCAGCTGTTCTCTGGGAAATCACCTCCAAGCCAGTCCCAATTTTGTGAAACCTGACATCCTTGATGTCCTCAATGAGAGACCTCACCTATGACAAATATTTGGAATAAAATCTTTGTCCTCTGACATATAAAGAAATAAAACTAAAGCTATCTTTGAGCTTACCATATAAATGTCAGGAATGTCGTCATGAGCACTACATCAAACAAAATTTATCATCAGCATTCTTCTAAGGTAAAGTAGAAATACAATTAATCATGGAATCTCTTACTGGTCAAACAGAAGCCTTGAGATTTCCACGTAATGAAATGGCAGTGGCTGAAAGGACTTCTGAGAGTCCCGCTCAGCTTCCAAAACTTGGGTCAACTTTTCTAGTTAAAAAAATGAAAAATAGTAAGAAAGCTAACATTCATGATTTTATACACCATCAAAGGCAATGATATTCCAAGACTCCAATAGAATGCAATTACCACTGGAAGCATTGACCAATTCCTACGAATTCTTCTTGATAATTCTCAAAATCAGCAAATGTCGTCGATACTCTTTAGACATAAGATGTCAAGCATACAGCTATTGGCATATACGTGGCCTCTCCTCAACCCAAACAGAGTGAATGATTTGTAGGAGGGATGAAAAGAGTATAGTGACAGGAGATGGAACAACAAAAAAGAAAGACTGAACAAAGAAATAAATGATTACAACCTCAAATGTTGCAACTGATTAAATATTTCACTATATTTTTTATGAAAAAACTCAAATAGCAATCCTTTTTTATATAGAGAGTAATTGATGAAATAATTAGCTAAGAGAAGAAAACAATAAGGATAATGGCACGAGTAGGATTTGGTCCCCCCAATATACATATATATATATATAGAGAGAGAGAGAGAGATTGTGCAAATTATTTTAATCACAAGTTATATTTCAATAAAACCTATAAAATAGCCCAATAATAGTTTTACAATGCAAAATTGCATCACAAGTTCGAAAAGAAATCTCTAACGCTACTATGATTTCTCATGCATGAATAAAATGTCACACAGACATTGCGCAAAAATTGTGGTTATTAAAAACACCCATAGAAAGTAAAAATTGTGATATATATCCATGACATGTAGTGGAGCTGCAAGAGAAACACATCCAATAACTAGCTCAAAACACTTCAATCAAGGAATAGACAACTCAACAACGATGCCAGACAATTTCAACACCCCCCCCCCCCATAAATAAATAAAACTACTCAAGTTCAAATCTTCGACTCACTAAAGTCTGTCCGAGGTTGGCTTGCTATGCAACCAAGCCAAAATTTTACAAATTTTGAAATTGATTGATTTTCTTAATATCAACATAAAATCAGCTTCACAAGCTCATAGTAATGTAGAAGATCACCCATATATGTTTTGCCTGTATTTGCTAGGCTCATGAGTTTTGTGGGGTGGCTCATGAGCCCAGGGTTTACTCTCTAGGCGTGAGTCCAATGTAAGCCTTGGGAAGGTTCCTCATCACAAAAAAAAAAAAAAGGAAAAAAAAAAAAAGGGCTTAGACAATGTTGTCAAGCCAAGCTTATGCAGGTTGTCAAGCCAAGCTTGAGCAGCCCATTAATCAGCTCTACTCACAGCCTATCATCATCTCTTTGGACTCTAATGTTGTGTTTGGAACATGAATTTGTGAAGGGACGTGAAATATAAAGGAAAATTGTAGGAAAGCAATATGACGAGAAAAATTCAAATTTATTTCAATTTTTTGGTTGAGATTAAAAATAAAAAATAAATATATATATATATATATATAGAGAGAGAGAGAGAGAGAGTAAAAAGAAGAAAAAATACTTGTGAAAAAAAAAATTACTTGGTTAAGTATAAAAAGATTGCACAAATTAGTAATTTTATTTTCCTTTCACTTTTCTTTTCCCTCCACAAATCGATGTTCCAAACAAAGCCTGAAGAGGAAATAAGTATCACTATCATGATCCCAATCAACAAATTGCATAAAATAAACATTTCTAATAATTTGGGATCTATTCCGCCAAAAAATGAAGCCAAGCACAGTGCGTATTAATGCATCCTAATTAAAATTAATTAACAAGGAATGGAGAGGCACATGAAATTCTTATACCAGTTTGGGGGAAACTATTTATTAATGAGAAATAAATCTCAACACTTTGGAAGGCATAATATAATACAAACTCACCGACCGACATCCACTCCGGGGGACGAATTGTGCATTTCCCTCTCTTCTTCAAAGCCACTGCAAGCCACAAAGGTACTTGTGTTGCTATTTGCGGAAGAAAAGGCCCAAAATCTCCCTGAAAATTCACGTGCGAGCATAAGCATACGTTCAATTTCTACAAGTATATATGTAGAGAGAGAGAGAGCGAGAGAGAGAGAGAGAGAGAGAGTAGAAGTTAAATACAGATATCAAATTGAGAGTGTCCATCCTCATATTTGGGACAATTTCGATCAGTTCGTCCTCGGCGAGAAACTCCAACTGAGATGTTGAAATATTAAGATCAGTAAATCAGTCGGTGAAATTCGATTTCAATGTAAAGGGATTAACTGATGGAATTGTATGTAAATGGAGGAGGGAGAACCTCGGCTGCTGAAAATCCTGAGCCATGCGGATCGAACTGGGCAGCCATTTCTGAGAATTCGATTCGACTCCAGAGCTTATCACTGTGAGGGAGATGTTGCAAGCCGGTCGATTTGAAGAATATTGAGGAAATGTAGATTGGGTTTGGAAAGCCAGATGCTTGAGGTAATGAACCCTAGTTTTCCAATGGCGGGAAACAGAGATTTGATATTAAAAATAAAATAAAAAATAAATTGAGAGGGGAAAATTGTAAACTTCTTAAATTTTTAGAAATTTTTTAAAAAATTTTGAACCTTCAAACGAAGCTAGTGTTCGTGTAATTTTCTCTAATATTTTTTCTAATTTTCTTTAACTTTTTTTACACTAAAAATCTCTAACTTTTTAATTTTCTATCACTTATCAATTTTTTTAATTTTTATTAACTTTCTTACATTTTTCGAAAAATACATTAAATACCTAACAATTCAAAATTTATTAATTTTATATTTTATTTTATTTTATTCTTTTGGCCAAATTTTGGCACCTCAAATAAGCTTTAATTTTTGATAAAAAAATAATTACTATGACCAAAATAAGCTTAAAAAAAAAAAGCAAAATGGGTTAGGGATATTAACGAGATAGATATGGCTTTTTTCATCCTTGTCTCCCTTTAGCAATACCCTGTATAGTCTGATCTCTGTCCCTATTTTGAGAATAAAAATTTTCCTTATATTTGTTTTTGTCCTGATCCCCTTCCTCATTTACTCGGCTAATATAGTAAAAATTATATATTATATATTAATTAATAAATAAATACTTAACCATGTACGGAGTAAGATAGAGACTGTTATACTTGTCTCCGTTCCCATTTTCATTTAGGAAATATCTTAAAATCCCTATGCATTCCCGTTCTTCAAAACGAGTACTCACTTGATACTAGTACTTTTGACATCCTTAAAACGGGTTTTAGAAGCCAAACGAGCTTGATTTTTTATTTTTTATTTTTTACTGATTTAATATTAAATAGTTAAGGAATATCATGATGAAAAAAAAAACGTAATTTTCAAAATGCTGCTAATGATTGCGGTTTCATTAAACCTAAAAACATAAAATGAAAATGTGGCTTTACCCTTAGCAAGTTGAAACCATCTAATGAGATTGCGGTTTCAGGCTTAAACAGAAACCACAAAATGAGATTATCATTTTTATTAAGCCTGAAATCGTATTGTGATTGTTATATAAGGTTTCTGTTGTAATATCTGATATTGTGTTTCCTGACTAAGCCTGAATTTGCTTTTTGATTATGTAATTTTTGTTGCAATATCCCCACCAAAATAATATACACAACCTGTAATCCAACTTATTTAATACATGCAAACTCAACAAAACATAAAGATCCAAAAGTAAAATATACAAAAGAAAATAATATAATAACAATTTCGGAGCAGTGTAAGAATAGACCCTCCAAAATCCTGATCATCGTCAAACATTCTAGAGTTGGATTTAATATTTATAAATACCCGATAAGAACTAAAAATTCTTCGAATTTCAGTGACAAAGAAGCCCTGCCAGTATGCTTCTTTAGAAACAAAAAAAAACCTCTGTTCATTCATAAATTGTCACGGAAGCAAACTTATCAGCTACTCTCAAGATTTCTACAAGATATAAAAGAATTAACTATGTTCATACACAAATGCATCTTGACCGCATAAAAATAACGACTAGGTATATAACCTATTCCTGATCAAATTAAAAAAAAACATTCAATTGTGTAATATGAGTGTATTTGGCGCATTATAATTCACTGAAAATCTCTGAAAATTTTTAAAAATTATTCACTTTTTATCTCATTGCACGAATTATGAACTCACAATTTTTATCAAATTATTTTATTTTATCTCACTTTTTATCGCTCCAAACACCCCAAATTGTGAACCTCGGACGTAAATAAATTGTAAAATTCACCTGCAAATTTTTTACGAATCCTAACCTGCAATTATTAAGAAAATGGAAATATCAATCAAGCAATGAGCTTGTACAATTGAATATTTGGTTGGACACTGATGTTAGTGAGTCCTTTATAGAAGCAAACTCTAGGATATTTAATTGATAAAAAGCTGACCAAAAAATATAATAAAAATACAAAGATTTGATGTAAAAATAATATGTAATAGAATTTAATTGGAAGAAAGTACAAAAAAATTGATAAGTATGGTTTTATTTTTGGTTGACCAAACAGGCGCTCCACATGGTAGCATTCCCTTCACTTCCCGTGATTAAATCATGGAAATTCAATCAATAGAAAGTACAAAAGAGTTGAGAGGAATGAAACATAAACGCATCAATGTTTCTTCTATCTTCACCCGAAAGTAATAATAAATTTGTTTTACTTTTGGTCACTCAATTGGAAGGCAATGAAATTAAGTTCCATTTTTTTTCTCCTCATATTTACACATTTAGGAATTTGGTGGAAAAATAAATGAAATTATAAGGAAATATAACTATATAAGCTACTTAAAGATTTTGTTACAAAAGATTAGACCATAATTCTATCTACTATGAAGTGAATCCTAAAATTACGCAATTTTACAATGTCTCAAAATTGCAAGAAATTATGAAAAATTCTTTCCTCCGGGATAAATTGCAAAGTACATCCATCATTAATATAAGCTGTCCCCACTGTAAATTTTAAAGTATATCTATCATTAACACAACTTT
>QLOD02000002.1:20706177-20718276 GCA_003260245.2 Sideroxylon spinosum
AAACCTTTTATCATTTTTCCAATGTGGGACAAGTAATGTCACACTTTCCACACACTTTTCACTTAGCCTTTTCCTTTTCAAATCAAGGGTGATCTTTGAGACATAATTTCTCATTCACTCATTTATTAATTCCATATTTCCAACAAATAATTCATTTAGTAAAGTTTACACAACCTGATGACGACAATTTGCGTTAAAATTTAAAACAATCACCAAAAAAATTCCGAGGAAACTCGTAATTAGTAAAATTTTAATTTGTTACAGTCAAACTATTTAATGATTAGATTAATTAATATTATATAAATTATTTAATTAATTTAATTCCTTAATTTTAAAAATAATTGTCAAAATTATATAGTAGACAACACATCAAACAAACAAAAGTAAATATCATAAAAAAATATTCTTTCAACAGTAAATATTCTTTCAAAAGTAATTTTAAGAGATATTATAAAAAAAATAAAAAAGTATTATTCGGTGACATGCGTTTTATTTTAATATTAATTTAAAACTTTAAATAAAAATAAATGAAAAGAAAAGAAGGAAACTGGGTGCCTTGACCTTGCGTTGTATGCACGCTGCTCTGCGTCCACTACGATCTCTGTTCAGTTTTTTAAATACTAGAAAAGTAAATTTTAAAACTAAAATTAAAAATTCATAAATTTTTACGAAAAACTATGAAAGTTGGGTGTTTTGCTCATCATCAGAGAAGAAGCAGCAGCATTTTGCTGACACGCCAAATAATCCTTTACTTTAAAATTTTCAATATCCCCAAACAAAAACAAAAACAAAAAAAAAAAATTCCCAACTATTATGGACCCTTCAGTGATCTTAACTATTAAACTCCCAGATTGAATTAATCATCATCAGGGTTAAAAAAAAAAAAAATCAAACTCATCACATAAACACTATGTACTTCCATGAGCCCCCAGCATGATGAACCATGCAGAAAGAAAGAAAGAAAGAAAGAAGCGCACCTGTTGGTACCAAAAGTACGTTTGACACGTGGCAATCCCTCCGAGCACAATTCCTTTGTTCTCTCGTAATCGGGGAAGACTTCGGGTGATGAGACGCCTGGACAGTCCCCAGAAGTCACATCGCCCACTATCCTTACTCTTGTCCCAATGGACAATTAACAAAGGGCGTGTTCATTTAATGCGACGGAGGCGGCATTTAATGAAATACGACGGGTATTTAATAAGGAGCATACTATTTTCAGAAAAGACTGACAAGGTAAAAAACTAATCATTACCTGATATTCAGGGAAACGGGACATGGTTTTTTCCATTTAAACTATAAATAAGAGACTGGGTGAGAAAAGGAGGTATGCCTTCTATAACCGACCAAATACAATTGAATTTTTTCCTGCTTCTTTGACGAGAACCTGCACTGACTTAATCTTCGGAGGGGTTGTGGTCGGGAACCCCCGACCTATCCTTTTAATCGCTTTTCTATTGGCAGGTTGACGAAATCCTTATCTCGGTGAACAAAGGAGGCATATTCGACCGTGATCTTTCATTGCCGAACAGTACCCATGTGAAAGACATAGCTGGTGTCTGTAATCAACGAACGGACCAAAAGAGAACTCCACAATTCAATAAAAACTGTATGTCTGTGTGTGTATATATATATATATAAACGGTTTTGGAGGGAAAGAGTGAGAGAGAGAGAGAGAGAGAGAGAAAGAGAGAGAGAGTCTACCGAAGAACTGAGAAAACAAAGATGTTGTAAATTAACTTTTCGGTTTCTTTTTATCCTGAGGCGAGAAAGTAAGAAAGAAACAAAGATATATACTTAGAAAGTAAGAAAGAAACAAATATATATACTTACTATTTAGGGCCGTTTGAACATCATTAAAATATCAAAATTTATTAAAAATTACAAAAAAAAAACTTATTTTCTTTTAATAAAATTTCATCACATATTACTTTTATATCAAAATTTATATTTTTATTATATTTTTTATTAACTTTTTTCAATCAACCACTCCTCGAAGGGAAAAGAAGCCTTGTGTTATATTGTCATTATACTTTATTTAAGTGATTGTGTAATTTAGCAAGTTTTTTACACTACATGATGACAACAATTTGCGTTAAACTTTAAATAACCATTAAAAAAAAAAATCCAATGAAACTTGCACGTAATTAGTAAGTGTTTTTTTTAAATAGTAAAACTATTTAATGATAAGTATTTTTATAGTATTTTTCTATGATGTGAGTTTCAATTTAATATAAAATTTTAAATTGAAATATTTATTTTATTTATCATAAATAAGAACAAATTTATTTTTTCTTATTTAAAAATAAAAATAAATAATATCGAAAACCATAAGTTAGCGTATTAACTAAAAAGGCCGAAAGTTCGTTGAAATATTCTTCGGAACTTGGGTCCATTGATCTTCTATTCCAATCTGTTCAATTTGTTTTTCGAATTTTTTAGTAAAAAAATTCTATTCTTATCAGTTCTGCTTTTTAAGTTTAAAAATAAAATTTTAAAAAAATTTGTAAATTTCTATGAGAAAATTATAAATAAATGAAGTTTTAAATTTAAAACTCTATTTTGAATAAATGAAAATTTAAAATTTTCAAACTAGGAATTTTTATTCTATATGTAATTGTTTTCCCCACTTGGGAGTGATAAAAAAAGTAAGATAAAGTGAGATAAAACTATGAATTTGTAATTTGTATAGTAAAATAAAAAATAAATAATTTTAAAAATTATCAAAAAATTTTAGAATTTCTCGAAAAACCAAACGAAGCATAAGTGTACTTTATTCTCCACTAGGTGCAGCTCTAGTGTGATAAAGGTTCGCGTACATGAAATTTTAACATTTCAATTTATTAAAATTTTATTTTTAGGATATTTCTCAAACTCAAATTTGATAGGATTCGGAGTCCTGTTTTCTGACAGTTTTATTTCCCGCACTTTTATTTTGATGAATTTTATTGTAAAATTGAATAATACCTATTAAGTAAATTCTTAAAAAAATTTGGAAGGATCACATTGATACCACTTAAAAACTCAATTTTTTAAACAGAACCTACTTAAACTTATACGTATCCACACTGCTATACCAAAGCTCCGCTACACCAAAGGATCTAAGCTTTGTTACCACTTATTGGAAATTTAGACCCTCCTAAATTTACCCTCTCAAGATCTACGTTCAGTAAAATATCAAGAAGAACAGAGAAATAATAACAACATAAAAATTTATCTAAAAATACTCCCAAATTAGAGAAAAATTACAGACAATCAGAGAAGAAAATCCATTATATGAAAAAAAAGGTTATGATCACACATTTCTTTCTCTCACACCTAAGACCCCATTACACTCTCAAATAATTACCCAAAGCAATCTTTAAATCTCAGTTCATAAAAAAGAAATTTAATTGGAATCAAAATTTGTTATATAAATTTTTGATTTTAATTGGTTCACTTAATCGAAAGAGAAGAAAACTTTATTTATAATCTCACCAGGTTTCCAATTATTTGCAAGAAACTGATGTAGAAAAAGTCACCAGTGGTAACAAAGCAAAATACCAACATAACAAAAAAAAAAAAAAAATTATTTTCTGATTTTCTCAAGAAAAAGTCACCAGTGGTGACGCTTGCTTGCTAACCTTCTTTTCTTTATTTCTTTCTTTTTTTTTTTAATTTTTTTTTCTCTGGAATCTTTTTTTTCTCTTTCCGTGGCAAACAGCTCAAGGTAACCCCACTTTGTAGTTTTGGATGAACTTCACGTGAGTAATTGTAAATAGTAATAAAATTATCAATAACTGCCTACCTCTTAAACTAATATTTGACAGATAATAATTGCAAACATATCCAACTAAAGCTTGTAGCTACCAATAAAAATTTGTTAATATAAAAATTTAATAATAACATGATTTAATTTATTTAATTAAAACTGTTTTGTAATAAGTAATAATT
The DNA here is from genome assembly GCA_003260245.2 of Sideroxylon spinosum. Classification (NCBI taxonomy): domain Eukaryota; kingdom Viridiplantae; phylum Streptophyta; class Magnoliopsida; order Ericales; family Sapotaceae; genus Sideroxylon; species Sideroxylon spinosum. The sequence continues at coordinate 20,710,108 of QLOD02000002.1, forward strand.
ACATATTAAAATGATTTATTTTACTAAATTTGAAAATTAATTACAATTAAAATATAATTTATTATAAAATAATTATCTTTTAAAATGAAATTAATTAATACAATAGATTTCATGGTAATTAAATTAACTAATTAATTTAATTTATTTTTAAAAAAACTAATAAAATATATTGGATATTAATTTAGATAATTAAATTAATTTCATTTAATTATATTATTTATTAAAAATAATTTTAATAACTAAAATATTTGAATAAAATACTTCATTCTATACGATGGGTCCGTTTGGTGCAATAAATAATAATGAAAAATAGAGAAAAATGTGATTTGGAGACCTTTTTGGGGTTTGATGCACAACCATCAAATTAGATTTTTCAAAAATGAATAATGAAACTTTTTAACTTATGCGTCAGTTTTTTTAAGGGAGAAACCATCGCAGTGATTTTACTTTAGAGTTTAGAGATGAATAGTAAAATTTTTTAATTTTTGTGTCAGTTTTTTTGAGAGAGAAACCGTTCAAAAGTTTTTTTTTTTATTCGATTGGAACGATTTTGCGTCAGAATTTATTAAAAATTGTTAAAGGTTTTTAGTATTTGTAAAAAAGTTATTAAGGTTTGTGAAATATTATTAGGTTTTGTAAAAAATTATTGGGATATGTAGATATTATAAGTTTATATAAATTTTACAAAATACAAGAAGTGCAAAATGTTTTAAAGAATTGTAGAGATTTACAGTATTTTTCACATTTTTTGGAGCACCCATTTTTTGGAGCGCCAAACAGACCCGATATAACAAAAATGAATAAAGTGTTACCTTGACAATATATCTGTAACAAAAATAAAATAAAATGAAAACATTTTTGCTTTTTTTACGTTTTTTTTTGAAGTTTTTATTTTTATTTTTTTCTTGAATGCCTATTTCATCCCAACCTCTTCTCTCTCGCTTCTCTCTTCATCGAACTTTTAAGTTATGATATTCTTATTCCATAATGATGAGATGAATTCTTGGAAAAGATCAATATCCCAAGATTAACCCTCAATATTCATTGACACGACCAGACCAAACTTCATAGCTCGGTCGGATAGCCTACAAGGAGGTTGGACTCTCCAAGGAGCTCGAATCTCATAAGGAGCTCGGACCCTCATAAGGAGCTCAGATCTCACGAGGAGCTCCAACCCCCACGAAGGGCTCAAATCTCATGAGATCCTCGGATCAATTGGTACAGATCGAATTAAAGCATGACAGGGCACGAGATACGGAGACTTCATAACGGTCCCATGATCCCCCAAAAAATGACCGATTCGCAATTATTCTAAACCAACATCAAGATAGAAAGATCATAACAAATCTAATTCTTTCACTATCCAAATAAGGCAACAACACCAAATCAGGAATTGCCATATTAAGAATCATGAGGCATCTTATAAAAGAAATCCCAAAAACCGTAAAAGGTAAGTAATTCTGAACCTTACAATCATCCTGCCGATTTCCGATTACAAACTTTATTATCGGAGACTTGTTGGCAGGCACTGCACCGGTGTAACTTGAAGGGCAGGATCGTCTCTTTATTCTTGGATTCCGGTTCGGATCAAAGGTACGAAAATTCTCTATCATCACATAATATATTAAAAAAAAATTCAAAAAAATAAATTAAAGGTCGAGCCGAGCAAAAACTGTCAACTTATAACGCAGCAGATCTACATCAAGCAAGGCGATGCCCATTTCATCCCGACTTCTTCTCGCCCCTTCCTCCCCACATCCAACTTTTCCTTTATGTCATAATATATTAAAAAAAAAATATCAAAAGAAGGCAATTAAAAAAGTCTAAGCCGGTTAAAACTATTGACTTGGCTGAGCTATTTTGAGGACCACAACAGCCCGTAAAAAGTTTCACTCGCTTGGCGATGCCTATTATCATGCCAACTTCTTCTCTCTCCCCTTCCGGAGGCTCCAAAATTGTTAAATTAAAATTTAATTTTTCAAACTTATTAAACTATTTTAATTTAACAATTTAAATGTAATATTTGGATGGTCATACGCAATCCTTTTGTGAGTAGTATGAGTCGGAAGACCGAAAATACAAAAGAAAAAGAAAAGAAAAGCAAGACTTAAAAAAGAAAAGAACCTACACTCGATGAGAGTGTGAAAAAAATATATATATAATAAAATAAAAAAAAAAAAAAAAAAAAGCAGAAGTGAATGAGAAGCATTCAATTTTATTCGCGACCGACGACAGTCCGGTGTACACTGCGCCTCTCAACGCGATCCTGCCTATAATACGGGGAGCATCTCACTTCATCACCAACGCTTCTGTAAAACCCTATTTCAGAAATTTTTTCTCTCTTGGGAGAGAGATATAGGAACGAACCATATCGCCAGGGGAAACTACGGTGAGGCACTATTATTCGCCTAAAGCCGAGCTATTCGGAGATAGAATCGAAACCCTAAGGAAGGGATATCTGTATAAAAGGTTGGTTAATTTGTCTTCTTGTTAATTCAAAATTGGAGTTGAATATCATATATCATATATATGCATGTGAGTGTGTGTAATATCTTGTTGGATTTAAGTTGTGTGCGACCGATTTTGATTTCTCTATGGTTTTGGTTTGACATTATTGGCTAACTTATTTAGAGAGGAAAGCTGTGTGTTTACAAAATTCATTCTAGAGAGGAAAAAAGGGGGGGGGGCATTTTTTATTTTTATTTTGTTCGTGTCAAACTGAATTTGGTTAGTTCTTATTTTCTATTTCTGTTCTTAGTTTGTTTTGGGTTTATAAGATTTCTCATTTGTTTCCAAAATAGATTTAAGTTCGTTTGTTGTACAAACGAATTCACTGTTTGCCGGAACTTCTCTGTGGAACAAATAAGATTAAGAGATTGGGAATCTGCGTGAGAGATTGAGAGTAAGAATTTTTTTTTTTTTTTTTTTTTTTTTTATATGCCTTGCTCCGCAATCAGCTGTTGGGTTTCATTTTCTTGATCTTGAAAACTTCAATTTTCTCGCTCTTCCCAGAAGCGGCTTTATCTTTGTCATGTTTGGCAAGGAATCTGCTCGCAAGGAGCTCGGTGACTCGATCGGAATTCTTCGCCAGACTCCTCTTCTTTCTCAGACTGCTCCTCTTCTTCTAAGACTGAAGAAACTACAAGGACACTAACTGATTTGGGTGGGCACGTTCTTTGGGTACTGGACAGATTAGCATGCAGCAGTCTGAGGAAGAAGAGGAGTCCGGCGAAGAATTCCGATCAAGTCACCAAGCTCCTAGCGAGCAGATTCTTTGATCAAGTCACCTCGTTAGAGTTCTCTCTTTTTTTTTTTTTTAAAATAATTTTTCAAATTTTAAATTTTTATTCACTACAAAAAAATTTATAAAATTATAATTTCTACAAATTTAAGAAACTTCTAACGTTCCGTTCTTCTTTCCTGTTTGATCTACTTATCTATTTATTTCCCTTTTTTGGGAAAGCTTTTTCTAGTTTTCAATGGCCGTTTCTTGAATTTTTCTTTTTCATGTAACTAGGATGGTCATCTCGGCTGACCCATTTCTATCCTATCCAATCCCTGTCCCAAACAGATCGGAGATTTGGAGATTTTTCGGGGACCGAGTAGGGTACGGGTATGAGTCTGTCCCCTACCCGTTCCCCAAAAAATCTCCAAATTTCCTAAATGACTTGTGTTAATGGTCTTAATATTGAATTTGAAGACTAAAACTTAAATTGATGCATGCTTAAATCTAGAATTTGGACTTAATACTTAGGCAATTAGCCTTGTGAAATTTAAATTTTTTGAAATTTAGACTAAATACTTGAATATGTAATCTGAAATTTAGAATTTTTATATTTTTTATTATTCATTTCGGGTACCTAATTCTTCGCGGGGATCCCCGTTCTCCGTTTGGGACGAGGATGGGAGGTAAAAATAAATCACCAATGAAGATCGGATAAGGTATAGGAATTGATTTTTAATTTAAGAATTAGATATGGAGATAGACATACCATCCCCTACCTACCCCATGCCTATCCCTATACGCAACCTCGTGCGATACAACACTTGCCAGAGCTTTATATTTACGATGAATTTCTTTGTGTCCACGTGTGTAATAAATTCAATTCTTTTTTTTTTTTCCTTCCCACATGGATGTAAGCCGCGGCGCATGGAGTCCGGAAATTTTGACCGAGGCACGAAAAGTTTTAATAATTTATCAACAGATATGTTTAAAATAATGATATAAATATGCATTGTCTATTTATACTCTAAATTTTACTTTCCTTTTTTATCAATTAAAGTTATATAATTTTATATCTACCTTTCCGCATATATTTTGCATATTTATAATGTCATAAAAATTTTTATATAAAATTTTAATATAACAAATAATTATAATACCATAAAAATTCTTATTTTGTAATAGAAATTATTTTTTTAAAATATTTACAGAAAATATCTTTTTAATTTTCTTAAATATTTTGATAAGTAAACAGATAATTATAATTTAAATATTTTGAAAATAATTGCTCTTATGTATATGAATTGTCTTATTAGGATAAAATTTTTAATTTGAAGTTTTTTTGTTAAAATAAATAGAATTCAAATTAAGTTTTTAAAAGAAAGATACGTTGTTTGATAAATCTATTTATATTTTTTTTAGTTCATTGATTTTTCAGTAAATTATTTTTTTTGATGGTCTTATTTTTTGATATATGAACAGTGAGAGCAAAAAAAATTATTGATTATTTCGACATTAGTATTGGTGAGAAAAGTTAGTAGGAATAAAGGATTAAAAATTTAAATTTATAAGTTATTTTGTTTGGGAGTTTTATGTAAGAAAAATATTTTTATAGACTAATATATTTATATTTTTAGAAATCATTTAAATTCTAAATTAATCAAATAAGAAAAAAAATTCATTTCAATTTATTTAAAAATTTCTTATTTGCTTTATCATATTGATGTTTATTTATTCTAACATTTATCACAGTTACAATTTTAATTTTACTTAATTTAATTATGAAATAAAATAAAATAAATTTTATTCTATATAATTGTTAAAAATATAAATATAAGTTATTATAATTTTTAAAACTAATTTTTTCTATTTACTTGTAGACCTATAAGGGTGTTTATTCAAATTTATAAATATTTTTATTTATGAAAAATAATTATATCATTTCAAATTAGGCAGAAGAATAACTAACCAAAGAAGGATGATTGTAATTCTATTTGATGAAAAAATAAAGTAGAGTGCAAAAAAAAAAAAAAAAAAAACGATTTATAGAGTGTACTCCACTTTATTTTTTTACTAATTAAAATTACATAATTGTTCATACTTTTTTTCACTTATGTTTTACGTGCATATAACGTCATAAAACCGTTTTACAAAAACTCAATTCAAGATATAATTATAATTTTATAAGTAAATTATTTTTTAAAAATTTATATAGAAAACAACTTACTAATTTTTTTCTTAAATATTTTGATTAGTGGGAAGATGATTACAATCTTTGTTTTGTTTTTTGGTTTTTGTGTTTTTTTTTTTGAAATATTCACTTATTCAAATGAATAAGATTGTTATGGTAAAGTTTTTTTAATTCTAAATTTTGAAAAATATATCTGATATTATAAAAAATTAATTAAATTTTCAAAAGAAAGATACTTATAGTTTTTTTTTTACTAAATATGTCTATATGCTTAAAAGTTAATTTTTTTGGTTCAATAATTTTTCTAATTATATATTTTTTTGTAGTTTTATTTTTTTCTATACATAAATGATGAGAAAAAAAATTAATGATCCTATTTGGAATATAGAATTAGTAAGAAAAATTAATAGCGGCAAATAATAATTAAAAATTTTAAATTTACAAATTATCTTATTTTTATGTTGGTAGATTTTATATAAAATATATATATATAGTGTTTTGAAAGATTAAAGTAAATTTTATTTTCATTTATACTTTTAGCAATCATTCATTTATTTTATAGTTTAATCAAATAAGAGAATATTTTATTAAAAATTTTTTCGTTTGTGTTATAACCTTGATATTTATTTATTTTTTTCAAAATTTTCATAAATTATTTATTATAATATTATCATATTTATATTTTTTCGTTTTTTTTCATCATATTATTCTTAAAATATATTATTATATTATGAGAATTGAAATAGTTACATAGAATCTTATAAAATGAATTGAGAAAGAGTATAAAAGTTTCGATGATAAAAATTAAAAAAAAAAAATGACAAAGAAAGAAATTAGTTTTTTGATTTGATTAAATCATGAAATAAAATAAAATGATATTTATTTTTATTTAATTGTTAAAAATATAAATGTGGATGTAAATAAAATATATTGTAGTCTTTAAAAATATGTTTTTTTATTCTTTTGTAGTTTTAAGGATATTTATGTAAATTTATAAAAAGTTTCTTTATGAAAGAAGATTATGCCGTCTTAAATTATACATAAAAATGGTTGGAGAGTTTTGTAATTTTATTTAATGCAAAAAATAAAACGAAGTGCCGTATTATTTAGTTTCAAAAGCTAGCTCTTTGCATATTTCACAATTTCATCTATCTTTTTCTTGCCTGAACAGCTGAACTTCATGGACGCAAAGCTTGTGATGATGCTCCTCGCGATCATAGGGGCGATTGTTATGGCCACCATTGTGGCTGGTGGTGGTGGGACTGAGTCTGTTTCACTTGCTAAAGGTCCACTGAGGCCGCCCGGTCTTTCTCCATGCACCTACACACAAGGACCACCACGACCAGTACCAGGTCCACCTGGTTCCGGGCCTGGTTCGCATTGCTAAAATCATTCCATCTATGTACGTACAGCTATATATATATATATCTATATTGATCGACACTAAAAAAAATCATCGAACGTGTTCACCACGTCCTCAGAAAAAGGAGGAACTCTATCCTGAAAAAAAAAAAAAAGAAAAGTCAGAAGAAATTATCGAGAAGGATCCCGACCATAATTTCTCCGATGAAGTCAGAAAAAGCTTAAAAGAATCAGAAAATATATTAGCAGCACTTTGTGGATGATGGTGAACATACATGAAATTTGATGTTAAGTGCTTTAGTTATAGTATGGTAATTGGAATAAACAAATACCTAAATAATAAGAATATCATCACTACCTTCCCACCCACAAAACTATTCCAATTTGATAGTCTACTTTATAATAAATGTCCATCACGTTATATTAATTACCTATTGTGTAACGTTAAATGTGCATAATGCAAGTCAGGAAAATGCATGTGATATGACTTTTCAGGACTTTCCAGATGTCCCATCTATCCCATTTGTACGGTTGGAGATTAACTAGACATAACTAGATAACAATAAATGAATTAAATTTATTAACTCTAGGTATTTATTGTCATGGTTGAGTAAATGTAATTACTTGAAGAAGCGGGCTCACTTAAGGTATCATATTGGTCAAGTGATCCTTCTCCGACCACTCTCATATTCAGTGAGTATACTCGAGATCCTGTCACGTGTTCTCCATATATTCTCTACCAAAATATATAAAATAAGATGCCACTTATATCATGTCAAGTTCCATACGAGGTTTATAATAAACATGTCGTAATTTGATGGAAATGAGTTGATGTTTCTAATTGTAAGCAAAAGATGCCAAGAAAGTTTTCAATATTCCTAGCTTGCACTGGTTTGGAGTTCAACTATTTATTATCTCATGCATATGATGTAACAGAAATATATCAAATTCAGTATTAGTTAAATTTGTTTTTTTGTTCATTTGTTTCTTATTTGGTTCTTTTTGTTTCAAACTATCATTGATCAGAACAAAAGATGCATCACTACTTTAAAAGAATTATTATTTCTGTGTGCAGATCTAGCCCTTCTTTAAAGACAATTAATATGCAGTGTCATTGTCAAAAGCAGCTAATAACGGAAAAGATAAACAACTTTCAAAACATGAAAATCCGATTCCAATTTGTATTTATTTTTTTCATTAAAGATCTTATAGTAGTCACAATTTTTTATAACTAAAAACATTTTGCTAAATATATAAATATATTAAAATAATAAATCTACTGGTCATCCCTATCATTTTCAATAAAATTTATTGTGCTTTTATATTTATTTGAAGTTATATATTGTTAAATTAAGAATGTGAGATACATTATCTGAAAATGAAAGAACTAAAA
>QLOD02000002.1:20797873-20814376 GCA_003260245.2 Sideroxylon spinosum
CATTAGATTCCACAATTGTCCCTTCTTTACTATATTCATATACGTTTTGAGCAAGAGCAAAATTGAATGATGTGAAGGGTGGGTGTAAGACTCCTTCACGTTCAACTGGTTGTGGATGCAAACACAACTTCTACCTCCTTATCTGCCTATGCAACCATGTATCTGGCTCTTGTGGCTCATAAAGAGGAATTGTTGGTGCTTGGGTTGCAACTAATGGTGTGGCTCTGGAACTGAATGCGAAACTTTGAATTTTAAAAGAAATGAGCAAACGCTTTTTTGGTTTTTTTCCTAGACTCCTCTCAAATTTTTATTTCTTAAACCCAGTGCTAAATCTTAAATTCTTTAGCTTGTCGTCATTTTTCAATTGAAGCAATCTTATCTTAAGAAAATATTTCTTCTTCTGTGTTTCTTACCCCACCCCCCTTTTTTTATTTTTATTTTTATTTTTTTTATTCCACCCCTATGCCTACATCATGTCCCATATTTGAAAATAAAGTACTTGATGCATAGAATTTTGTAAGGCTCCTTTGAAAATAAATAAATAAATTATCGACCTTGTCCCAAGGGGTTGAAAATAATGACCCACACAAAACCTATGAAGGAAACTGCAAGAAGAATAAACTGCATAAAGAAAACCTGCAAACAACCATTATATAAATTTCACTGCCAAACTCTTCATCAGCACCACAAAATTATTCAGGAATAATAGCTAATTCCGAAAACCAAATTAGAAAGTCGAATCAACATTATGAGATGGTTAAAAATAATCCAAACGTTATAAAAAATAGAAATAAAAAATTTCCCTAATGTAATTCCCAATCAACCAAATCAGAAACCCCAATTATATATCCATTCCTAAAACAAGCCAATCAAAACCCTTATCCCATGTCAAAACCCCGAATTTCACAGCCATCAGAATACATACAGATATCTATACATGTAAACGTATATGTAACTAGGAATGAGAGAGGAAGATTGCTTACAGAGTCAAATCGAAAGAACGGATCAAAACACAATGGTCGCGATCACGTTCCGAGATATGCAGAAATTGTATCGGTTGTGCGCCGGAGAGGGCGCCGGAGAGGGACGACCGAGTCGAGAGACAGTGCAGAGAAACAGAGTCGACTCGGACGCGTTGGCTCTCGACTCTTCCCTCTCTCTCTCCCTCTCTCTCTCCCCGTCGAAAGCTAACACGCGGTAAGTTACGCAAAAGGTGTTAAAGAGAACAGTACAATTGTTAATTACTGGGCCGGGGCATCAACTATACGATGTCGTCTCGTGGATGAAATCATGAAAATAATTGAACAAAAATACTTGCTTGTAACGCGTCGGCTCGGCTCTAATTTAATTTCTAATTCATTGATGGAAACCTTTTTTTATTAATTTTTTTAAGCTGGGTAAACTATCATTTTCTGAGTTATTTATGTGTATATATATATATATATACGGTATATTAAAATAAATCCTTTTTATCTATAGTAAGTATAATAAATAATTAATTATTTTTAACTTTCACGTACAGAAAAAAGAAAAAATAATGCCTTCTCAACTTTGCTAACATCATCTTGAATTTTGAACATAATACATGTGTAAGTAATTAAAAAATTTTTGATAATTAATTACTAAATAAAGATATTTTCTATTTTATAATAATTAAAAGACTCGTAGAAGTTCTATTAAATAAATTCTAAAATTAACTAACTATTTCAATTGTTACTTTTGCTAATTAATTTTTTTAAAATTTAGATGGTTTAGATTTGTGATGAATATAAAGCATTTATCCAAATTAATTAAATAAACTTCGAGCACATGAGGAGATGAAAAAACAAATAAAACTTTGAGTACCACCGTTCTATAAACTCAATAGAACTATGCTTGTTTGAAGTGTAAAATTTTAGTTAAAAAATAAAAAATAGATAAATTTTAAATTATTGGATATTTTTGTATTCTTTGAAAAATATGAAAAAAGTTAATAAAAAATAAAAAAATTAGTACAAGTTAGACAAATTTAATAAAATTTAGAAAAAAAAATTGGCAATAACTAAAAAAAATGATATTTTTTAGTATATAAAAAAAATTTAAAAAAATAAAAAATTTTAAAAAAAAATAAAAAATCGACACTCCAAACACCTCTATAATTGATTCGCCTTTATTTTGAACTTACGGAGGTTGATTGTTTGACGCCTGTGTCATATATATGAAAAAAGGAGGGAAACCTTGATGTATAAGTACTGTTTGGATGCTCAATTTTTAGGTTTTATTTGGGAAGAAAAAAAAAACTAGTTTTTTTTTTGTAAATGGCTAGTAGGTAGGTACTAAAAAGTAAGATTTTTGTATTTGGTAAGAGAAAAGAGCTAGCTTTTTAGTAGTTAGCTTTTTAATTTTTTGTTAATTTGACATTTTTATCCTTAAAAGTTTAAAAGAAAATTAAAATATAAAAGGATAACTTTAGTAATTTTAGAAAAAGTCAAAAAACTAGTAGCTGGTAGCTTTCTTATTCCCAAATGAAGCCTTGGTATAAAGTTGTCAATTTTTTTAAAATTGAGAGTTATAATAATTTACAAAATTCAAAAGTTATTAAAATTTTTACTAAATATAAAAAGTTACTAAAAATTATTAAAAATTATAAAAAAATTACTAAAATTTTTCCCAAATATCTAAAAACTATCAAAAATTACTAAAATTGCTATTTATTCTACTGCATACATCAAAATTTTGAATACCGATTTTTGATAAAAAAAATAATAATAATAATATCAAAAGTTAGTCAAAGTTAAACTTGCAGACGGCCGCTAACTTCCAAAGGCAATTAAATATGCCTTTGATTTTGTCATGCAAAGCAGAAAATTCTGCCCCCATGTTAGAGGTTATGATGATCTGCCTAAACATCAAAATATATAGGCCAAAACATCTGCTCTTAGAGAGGCAACTTAACTATTTTACGGTTTTTTTATTTAGATGCTCCTTAACTATTTTATTTATATTAAAAAATTAATTAATTTTGGATTAAAACCACTCCTGATTTAGGATTTCAAAAAACGATAGCATAATAATAATAAAACCAATATTAAATTGATAAGAAACTATCATTAATATTCAAGAAGCCTTTGCTGGACAAATATGTAAGGTGAAATTAGGTTTACCTTTCTATTTTCTGTTTCGTTTTACTGAACAAATATGTAAAGTCGTATTTGGTTTACTTTTCTATTTTTTGTTTTCGTTTTATATGTTAAAAGTTTCAAAAAATAGAAAATATTTTATTTCCTTTGTTTTGATATTTTTCTTATTTTGGATTAAAAACGCTCAAACCGACTTTTTATCAATTTTCATTTCATGTGTAAAGTCATTTTCTATTTTTTAGAACAAATTTTAAAAATACAAGTGATCAAATAAATTTGAGTTGTTTTTTTTTAAATTGTAAAATAAAAAAAAGCTCAAAACAGAAAATAAAAAACAAGAAATAGAAAAACAAAATAAATGTAGTCTAAATATTCCCAAAGCTCATAAATCCCATTCGCTATGAATAATCCAAAAACATTTGGCAGTGAATTTCCATGGTTAGAAATCCCAATTGTCAGTTAAGTTGAGCTATTAGTTACATAGCTCAGGTCATAAAATATAAAATTTTATAGTTAACAACTTAAGTTATATTAGTTGCGCTTATTGAGCTAATGCCAATCTCTAGACATGCTTCAAGATAGAGATTAAGAAGACTTCCATTCAAAAACTCCAACAGAAAAGGAGAGAGAGAAGCAATCAAAATATGATAGCCTATAAGCTTTCCTATAATTTATTTCTCTGTTATTTTTCTGCTTTTATAAATCTCAATCGTCTATTTTTATATAAGGCCCCGATTGGATGCATCCAAAAGCTCACTCGAAAACTTTTACCCTCTCGTAAGTGTAGTTCCCACACTTATACCATTGCTTGAATGGCAAAGTTTACCCCCCTCTTTCCCTCTCTTAGGTCTCCCTCTCCCTTAGCTTTCCCCTATTAGAGGATAATTTTTGAACACCTCTAGGGCCAGCTAAAAGTTATCTTCCTTTAAACCCCTTGTTTTTGATGTTTTTAGACTTCGTTAACAGTATTGATAATTTGATCAAAATAAATATAATGCTAGTAAAAAAATAATAGATAACCCAACAAGCCAAAATAAATATAATTAAAAAAATTAGATAATAACCAACCATTTAAAACTACATATTTAAAAAAAAATTCTTTAAATAAATTTATAAAAAATTAAAATTTCAATGAAATAAATAATACAACTTCAAATTGTCCAAAAATAATTAAATAGAGTTGGTTTTGTAATTTAATATTTAATTTAATGGGTAACAAAGTTTGGGACATCACAAGGGTAAAAAAATCATTTGACTACTTTTTCTATCATTCACCCCCTCTTATTTATAAAATATCCAAACCAAGTCAAAAGTTATCCCCTTCATAAACATCACATCAATGTGGGTCAATCCTCTAGAAATAATATCCTCTCTTATCTTATACCCCCTCTAAAACTTATCCCTTGAAATTTTAACACCATCTAATCGGACCCTAAGGGTTAAAAATGCAACTTGAATTTATAATAAATACAGAGATAATTAAAATGTATGAATTAAAAAGGAAAAGTTAATACAATGGAATCCACAAAAAATTATATTTTTAATCTTTAAATAAAAATGAACGATTAAGATTTATAAAAACAATAAAAATAACAGACAAAGAAATTGTAAGGGAATTAAGTCCAAAAATATTAACCTTCATAATCTCTGCAATGGTTCGATTTTGGAATTGTTCAAACTTCAGCAAATATTATTCATAGAAGCCAGCTAAAAATTGAAACTCAATTAAATGCAATTAAATTATTTTAATGACTAAAAAATAAAAATTGAAATTAGATTATAAAAAATACAATTCTTAACCAAGCTTAAGAAGCATTTAGTACTTGATTAAAACAAAAATCGGAACTACTCAATAGGAGGTTTGATTTTTGAGCTGTTTAAATTTTATGAGATATTATTTATAAAAGCCAACTGAAAGATGAAAATCATTTATCGCTTTATGTCAACTAAATTATTTTAATGATTAAGAAAAAAAATTTAATTAGATTATAAGATGGATTGTTCTGAAAAATCATGAAGTGTTTAAAGTGAATTAGTCTAAAAAGTACTTACATCTTTTCAAGAGAGTTTCAAATATTCATGATTTACATGATGAGTTTCTTATCAGCATTATATTTCAAAGATTTAATAATTTTTATAATTGAGCTTCAAATATTTGTAATTTACATGATGAGTTTACTAGAAGCTATTCCAAAGATTTAATAAATTTTTTTTATTTTTATTCTATTTAATAGTATATTTTTTATTACAAATAACATTAGGAATATAATTTTTTAGTATTTATTTACAGCTACATTTATTTCATTTTTAACGAGAATTTTTACGAACAATGTTGGCATGACATTTTTATCTTTAGAACATGTTTGGTAAGAAGTAAATTTTGAAGGTAAAAGATTATGGGAGTAATTGTTACTCTAATAATGATTACTGAGATAACAAGTTCATGATATTTATATTTAAAATAAGAAGTTAAATATTACCTTGTAATAAATCTATTACTTTTAAAATTTAAAAAATTTTGAAGAGCTAAATGTTAAATGTGTTTGGAATAAGGTAAATCAATCAAGTGTAAAAGTTACTATTTAATCTTAGAAAAATATTATAATAAATAAATTTTCACAATAATTGTTATTTTAATAAAAATTAATTTTTTTTTTTATAAATCAGTGTGTCCGGGCCAGCTTGCATGCACTTCGACTAATTCCTGGGGTTCTGAAATTAACGACCGGATAAATCTCCAGTGGCCCTGAGGAGACTCGAACTAGTGATCACTGGAGATCAAACTTTAATAATAATAATTAATTTTAATAAAATATATATTATTAAATATAATTTTAAATAAAAATATCAATTATAAAAATAATTTTATCATAGATTAACATTTCAATAGTAATTAATTTTAATAATGAATTATTATTTGTTAAAAATTATTTTTATTTTTATAAAAAATTTAACAAAACAAATAATTTTAGTTTAGTTAAATAAGTTATTGATTTTAGTAAATTATACTAATACAAAACATAATCTAACAAATAATTATTTATAAGAAATAATTTTTATTTAACTAAATATAATAATAAAATAAATTATTTTCATAAGTAATTATTATTTATTAAACATTAATTTTAATTTTAGGAAGTAAATAATTTTAATCATAAATTAATATTTCAATAATATTAATTTAATAACATATAATAAATTATTTTAATAACGAATTATTATTTATTAAGTATTATTTTGATAAAATAATTTAAAAATTAATTAATTTTAATTTGATTAAATATATTATTATTTTATAATATTTACTGATTATAAAGGAGAATATTGTCTAGAGTTTTACAAGGGTATAAATAAATATTTATAGGGTAATGATAAGATGTAAAATTTTTCCATTACCCTTCGTTATCCACCTTCTATCAAGTAACAATTTACTTCCATATAGGAATAATCGTTACCTTTAGAATTATTGTTACTCCCTTATTCGAACTAACGTAATGAAGGATAAAAATTACTTCAATAAAATTTATGCTCCTTTACCCACAAAGCAAACATGTCCTTAATGTATGTACATGTTTCATTTATTCTATATATAGTAAATGATCTATTGTATAGAATATAATTTACACACGAAAGATCAATTTATCAGTTTTTATAGAATATAAGTCTTTAGTTCAAAGGCAGAGCCACGTTAGGCCAAGAGTAGGCGAAGGCCTACACTGAATGTTGATTAATTCAAATAATTTAAGTTTTTTTAGAAAATATGATTTTGATGGCCCAATTGACTAGAGTGTTGGCTTTTACCGTCTTTATGCCATTTCAAGGGCACCAGTCTAGTGTGTAAGCCTCTTTTACCATTAAGGATGTAAAAGCACCGGGTCGGGTCGGGTCGGGCCAGGGTCACCAACACCCGCTCCTAACCTGCCTCAGTTGACCTAACTTATTATTTTAATATTTTTAAGTTTTTTTAAAGTAAATAAAATACAAAATAAAACTTAACCAAACACATTAAAATAATTATTGACAAAAATTAAAATGTATTAAACAACAAGAAATTACATAATTAACGTTAAATTTAAAATTACAACAAATAAATTAGAATTATAAAATAAAAAATAAATGATAGAATAATAAATATATGCATCACTTCACATCTTATATATCCCAACTAGGTTGGCACCTATAAGAGTGACTATCATTTACAAATATTACTCTATCATACATCATTATTGTTCATCACTAGATCCAATAGTGTGTTCTTTTCTTTCACCTAAATACATTGCATCAAAATCAAGGGCAAGTTCCACTTTTTCGGCATCTTCTTGTTGCCCATTTTTCGGCGAGATACCAATCTCGTAAACACATTAAGCTTCCACTATCGGAGGGCCAGTCGACTCCTGAATTGACTGATAACGCGTCCACTTGTACTAAATGCTTGCTCTGATGCTACAGTAGAAACTGAAAATGCGAAAATATCACGAGTTAAAGCTGAAAAAAATGGAAACTTTGATTATTGTCCCTTCCACTCGTCTAAAAGATTAAAATCATCTTCATTTTCAATTGGAAGTGTGCCGAGATAAAGTTGGAGGTCGGATGAATTTGAATTGGCACTTGTTGATGATTCTGTCCGTCAAGAAGTTATTCTTCTCCAAAGAGATGTATTGCCACCAAAGTCACGATGAGAGGAGGATATTGTGGCAATAGTTGTTTGGACAATTGTACGATTACTATCATATCAACCCAATAAAGCTTGCATTTACTGTTTAATATTATTTAATTGTTCTTGGGCACTTTTCGGCCCATATATCATATCTAATAATTGAAGAAAAAAATCTTCTTTATATCTAGGGTCTAAAATAGTGGCAATACCAAAATATATGGGAAGTGGGTTAAAATATTTATCAAATTTTTGTTTCATTGTTAAAACTATAGGGGTATAATATTCTTGGGAAAAGTATTTTTTAAAAATTTCATCAATAACTCCCAATTGATAAACAACAGTAGAAGAAGTAGGATAATAAATTCTACAAAATATTTTAGTAGTAATATCAAAAACACGTAAAACAATCCCTAAAAAAATTATATTTGCCCAATCAATGGGCTCAATACTATTTAAACCAATTGCTTGATTACTTAAAATAAATAAATCAACTGCTTTTTGATATTTAATAGCAACTTTTAGCATAATATAAGTTGAATTCCATCTTATATTAATTCCATTGGTAATTTTCTAGGTTTTAAACCAACTTGATTACATATGCTAGAAATATATTAATTCCTTTTGTTGAACTCATAGTACAAATTACGGCTTTTTTTATTTTCACAATAGAAGATTCATAAGTATCTAATCCATCATTTAAAATTAAATTGAGTATATGAGTACAACAACGTCCATGAAATAATAAATTATTCGTAGACAAGGCATAGATAAGTAATTAAAACAAACATCATTATATGAAGCATTATCTAAAGTAATAGAAAATATTTTTTTATTTAATTTCCAGAATGTAACTTCACCCAAAATAAATTCCCCAACACTCAATCCAGTGTAAGGTTATTCAACTAATTTAAATGAAATAATGCGTTTATTTAATTTTCAATTTTCATCAATGTAATGTGCAGTTATACAAATATATTCAATAGCTTGGCAAGATTTCCACATATCATAGGCTAAACAAATATTTCCATCAAAATTGTCAAAATAAGTTTTTAATTCATCTTTTTTTGCTTCAAAATCTCGTAAAACTTTATTTTTTACAGTGTTTCTTGAAAAATCTTGATATTGTGGTGTAAAACTATCATGCACAAATTCTTCAAAATGTCGATTTTCACTCATTGTGAACGGTTGTTCATCTTTAACAATATATCTAACAAAATTATTCTGCGTTCTTGTAGGGTCATAAAAAAAATATTTCAATTACCAATTTCATTACCTAATTGAGTTTGTATAACATGTAGAAAATATTGATCAATTACAGAATTAATGCGAGGATCGTGTCGGTATTTTATATTTAAATATCTTTTTAAATGACTAGTTTCAGAAGTAGTCCAACCATCTAATAGATCTCCACAAATATTACATTTAACCTTATGTATTCCATCATCTCGTATAATTCTACTAAAAAAGTCTCATATTTTTTAAGAGTTACGCTGTTAGGCGTGGCAAGAACATAATGCACCAATATCATCACTTGTAGCAGCAGGTGTTGGTATTTGTGGTGATACAAATTGTTCTTGAGAGGAAAAAGATATTGAATCCCCAATCTCCAAATAAAAAAAAAAGGTGTCTTTAGGATCCGTTTAGAAAAAATAATTTGATTAAAAATATACAAATAAAAAAAAGAATGTATGCAAATTAAAAAAAAATTAAATACTAACTTGGAATCATTTGAAACTTTGAAGCACTTGATCTCAAAATCTTGACTTCAAATTTGACAGAATTAGATGCAATTGAGCACAATTGGAGAGCACACTTGAAAGTTGATAGATTGTTGTGTAGAAATTTGAGAAAGAGAATTTGTTAATTTTTGTGTAAGGATGGAATGAATATGTCTGGGAGTATTTATAATTGAAGATTAGGGGGACTTTTTAATTAGTTAATGGTAACCCAAATGATAACTAAAAAAACAATATACTGAATTTCGACCTGCATGGCAGTGCATTACCCTATGGACCAAAGGTTTTCTTTTTGGACCTTTGGGTCAAAAACCCAAACAGTCACTAAAAAAAAAAAAAACTGATTTTGGTCTCCCATGGTAGTGCATTATCCTAGGGACCAAAGGTTTTCTTTTTGGACCTTTGGTCTTTTGGGTCAAAAACCCAAACGGTCACTAAAAAAAAAAGGCTGATTTTGGGCTGCCATGGCAGTGTATTACCCCTATGGACTAAAGGTTTTCTTTTTGGACCTTTGGTCCTTTAGGTCAAAAACCCAAACGGTCAATAAAAAAAAAAAAACTAATTTCGGGCTGCCATGGCAGTGCATTACCCTATGGACCATATGTTTTTTTTTTTTTGATCTTTGGTCCTTTGGGTAAAAAACCCAACCGGTCACTAAAAAAAAAAAAATCTGATTTTGGGCTGCCATGGCAGTGTATTACCCTATGGACCAAAGGTTTTCTTTTTGGACCTTTGGTCCTTTGGATCAAAAACGCAAACGGTCAATAAATAAAAAAAAAAAAGCTGATTTTGGGCTGCCATGGCAGTGCATTATCCTTTGGACCAAAGGTTTTCTTTTTAGGCCTTTGGGTCAAAAACCTAAAACAGTAACTAAAAAAAAAAAAAAAACAGATTTTTGGCTACCATGACAGTGCATAACCCTATGGGCCAAAAATTTTTTTTTTTAACCTTTAGTCATTTAGGTCAAAAACCCAAACAATCACGAAAATAAAAAATAAATAAAAATTTCAGATTTTTCGGTAGCCAGTAAAAAAAAAACTGATTTTGGGCCGCCTTGACAGTGCATTACCCTATCGACCAAAGGTTTTCTTTTTGGAGTTTTGGTTGTTTGGGTCAAAAACCCAAAAGGTCACTAAAAAAGAAAAAAAAATTGGGTTGCCATTGCAGTGTATTATCCTATGGACTAAAGGTTTTCGTTTTGGACCTTTGGTCCCCTGGATCAAAACCCAAAACGGTCACTCAAAAAAAAAATGTATTTCAGATTTTTCGGTGGCCAGTGGAAAAAAAAAAACTGAATTTTGGACTGCCATGGTAGTGCATTACCCTATAAACCAAAGTTTTTTTTTTCCGACCTTTGGTACTTTCGGTCAAAAACCCAAACGGTCACTAAAAAAAATAATAATTTAAGATTTTTCGACTGCTAGTGAAAAACAAAAAAACTAATTTTGGGCTGCCATGGCAGTGCATTAACCTATGGACCAAAGGTTTTCTTTTTGAACCTTTTGGGCCTTTCAGTCAAAAACACAAACGATCACCCAAAAAAAAAACCAATTTTGGGCTGCCATGGCAGTGCATTATCCTATGAACCAAAGGTTTTTCTTTTTTGACGTTTGGATGAAAACCCAAAAAAAAATATTTATTTTAGATTTTTCGGTGGCCAGTGAAAAAAAAAACTGATTTTGGGTTACCTTGACAGTGCATTACCCTATGGACCAAAGGTTTTCTTTTTGGATCTTTGGTCCTTTGGGTCAAAAACCCAAACGGTCACTAAAAAAAAAAAGTAAATATATAAAAATTTCAAATTTTGTCAGCTGCCAGTGAAAAAAAAAAAAGCTGATTTTGGGCTGCCACGGCAGTGCATTACCCTATGAACCAAAGGTTTTCTTTTTGGACTTTTGGTGCTTTGGGTCAAAAACCCATACAGTCACTAAAAAAAAACTGATTTTGGGCTACCATGGTAGTACATTACCTTATGGACCAAAGGTTTTCTTTTTGGACCTTTAGTCCTTTGGGTCAAAAACCCAAACGGTCACTTAAAAAAAAAAAAAAAAAAAAACTGATTTTGGGCTGCCATGGCAGTGTATTACCCTATGAACCAAAGGTTTTCTTTTTGGACCTTTGGTCCTTTGGGTTAAAAACCCAAACGGTCAGTTAAAAAAAAAAAACCAATTTTGAGCTGCCATGGCGGTACATTATCCTATAGATCAAAGGTTTTTTTCTTTTTGGACCTTTAGTCCTTTGGGTGAAAAACCCAAACTGACTAGAAAAAAAAAAACAAAAAAAACTTTATTTTAGATTTTTCGACGACCAGTGAAAAAAAAAAAACTGATTTTGGCTGCCATGATAGTGCATTACTCTATGGATCAAAAGATTTTCTTTTTGCAGTTGGTCCTTTGGGTCAAAAACCCAAACGGTCACTAAAAAAATAAAAAATAAAAATTTTTGTTTTTTTAGTTGCACGTGAAAAAAAAAGTTGATTTTGGGTTGTCATGGCAGTGTATTACCATATGGACCAAAGGTTTTTCTTTTTGGACCTTTGGTCTTTTGGGACAAAACCCAAACGGTCACTAAAAAAAAAAAAAATTCAGATTTTTCTGCCGCCAATGAAAAAAAGAAAAAAACTGATTTGGGTCTGCTATGGCAGTGCATTATTCTATGGACCATTGCTTTTTTTATAGACCTTTGGTCCTCTGGCTCAAAAATCCAAACAGTCACTAAAAAAAAAGAGCTAATTTTGGGCTACCATGGCAGTGCATTTCCATAGGGACTAAAGGTTTTTCTTTTTGGACCTTTGGTCCCTTGGATCAAAACCCAAACGGTCACCAAAAAAAAATTTATTTCAGATTTGTCGGCGGCCAACGAAAAAAAAATTGATTTTTGGGCTGCCATGGCAGTGCATTACCCTATGGACCAAAGGTTTCTTTTTGGTCCTTTGGGTCAAAAACCCAAACGGTCACTAAAAAAAAAAACTGAATTTGGGCTGCCATGGCAGTGCATTACCCTATGGACCAAAGGTCTTCTTTTTGGACCATTTGTCCTTTGGGTAAAAAACCCAAACGGTCACTAAAAAAAAAAAATTCAGATTTTTCGGCTACTAGTGAAAAAAAAAAAAAACTGATTTTAGGCTGCCATGGCAGTGCATTAACCTTTGGACCAAAGGTTTTCTTTTTGGACCTTTGGTTCTTTGGGTCAAAAACCCAAACGGTCACTAAAAAAAAAAAAAAAAAAAAAACTGATTTTGGGCTGCCTGTGGTAGTGCATTATCCTATGAACCAAAGGTTTTTCTTTTTGGACCTTTGCTTTTTGGATCAAAACCCAAACGGTCACTTAAAAAAAAATAAAAAAATAATTTATTTTGGGCTGCTATGACAGTGCATTACGCTATGGACCAAAGGTTTTCTTTTTGGACCTTTGGTCATTTGGGTCAAAAACCCAAATGGTTACTAAAAAAAATATAAATAAATAAAAATTTCAGATTTTTTGGCAACCAGCGAAAAAAATGAGCTGATTTTGGGCTGCCATGGCAGTGCATTACCCTATGGACTAAAGGTTTTCTTTATGGACCTTTGGTTCTTTGGGTCAAAAACCCAAACAGTCACTAAAAAAAAAAAAGCTAATTTTGGGCTGCCATGGCAGTGCATTATCCCTTGGACTAAAGGTTTTTCTTTTCGAACCTTTGGTCCCTTGGATCAAAACTTAAACGGTCACTAAAAAAAAAAAGAAAATTATTTCAGATTTTTCGGCGGCGAACGAAAAAAAAAAAAAAACTGATTCTTGGCTACCATGACAATGCATTACCCTATGGACAAAAGGTTTTCTTTTTGGACCTTTGGGTCAAAAACCCAAACGGTCACTAAAAATAAAAATAAAAAATTTCTGATTTTCCGGCTGCCAACCAAAAAAAAAAAGTTGATTTTGGGCTGCCATGGCAGTGCATTACCCTATGAACCAAAGGTTTTTCTTTTTGGACCTTTGATCCTTTGGGTCAACAACCCAAATGGTCACTAAGAAAAAAAAAATATTTTCAGATTTTTTGGCTGCCTGTGAAAAAAAAAAACAGAAAAACTGATTTTGGGCTGCCATGGCAGTGCATTACCCTATGGACCAAAGGTTTTCTTTTTGGACCTTTGGTCCTTTGGGTTAAAAACCTAAACGATCACTTAAAAAAAAATTCAGATTTTTCGGCTGCTAGTGAAAAAAAAAAAAAAACTGATTTTGGACTGCCATGACAGTGCATTACCCTATGGACCAAAGATTTTCTTTTTGGACCTTTGGTTCTTTGGGTCAAAAACCCTAACGGTCACTAAAAATATATATATATATATATATATCGACTAAGTTAGTGGAATGTCTGCGGCCGAGTCTCGGGTAGGGTCGGGCCGTACGGACTATCTGGGCCGGGGCAACTTCGGGTCAGGTCGGGCCGACCTGACCCATTTCCATCCCTATTTACCATCTTCCATATGTGTATCTTTTTGGTTTTCTTTTTCCATATTTAATAAGAATAGTGAAGAAAAGCAAAATATGTTGCTTTTTTTTTTTTGGGCAAAAAGCAAGACTAACTTAATCTTGTGTTTTATCTAAAAAAACATTTTATATTAATATATAATATTTCATTTTTTTATAGTATTTTTTGTATTTATTTGAAATTATAAAGTTTACTTGTGATTTGGACCTACGCTGAACCGAATTTCTGGATCGGCCACTGCTTCAATTTATAACTTTAGATGGAATTAGATACATCATTAGTAGAACTATAATATGTGGATTTAGGCTACGTTTGGTGTGCCAAGTAATACCAATATCCTCTGAAAATATATAAAAATCTCTAAAACTCTCTAATACATTTTACTTATTTCGTAATTCATAAAATCTATATAAATTTCTATATATATTTACATATCCCAACAAATTTTTACAAACTCCAATAAATCTTTTACAAATCTTGAAAACTTTTTCACAAAACTCAATAATTTTTTAACACATTTCAATATTTCTGAAATAAATCTGTTGGAACGGATCAAAAAACACTATTCTAACGGTTTCTCTCTTCAACGTTTTCACACAAAAGTCAAAAAGTTTTGACAACTTTTCAAAAAGTCTAATACCAATCTGTTGGAACGGAACAAAAAAACCATTTTAACGGTTTCTCTCTCTTACTTTTTACTGTAAAAGTCCAAAAATTACAATATTCATCTTAAAAAAACTCTATTTCGGTTAAAAAGACTAAACACCAAAATTTCCTTCAAACTACACTTTATCTAGTTTTTTTCTAGTTTTTTAATACTCCAAACACTACCTTAATAAGTTTGTCTTAACTTTATATAGTTACAGCTCCTTATACAAGTACATTTTATATGTTGAAATGGATCAACTCAAGATAATTATTTTATGATGGATTTGTAAAACAATTAATGTTTCGTGATTATTAAATGTATTTATATTCTTAATCTGGACTTTCTAGTAAACACATATAAATAGTGTTTATTGTTTTAATTTACAAAAGAGTGAGATTCATTATGAGTCAATAAATTCAATGCATTAAGTGATATATTATTTTTATGGTGGATATTAATTAGAGTCCACGTCCTAATAATGTTATCTCTCTTAAGAAAACTCGTAAATTTTGTTTGTATCAAATCCTTCTATGGATTTTTAATCCAATACATCAACTAAGTTAGTGGAATGTCTCAAGAAATTTAATATACTAATTAAATTAAATTTTTAGTAATTTAATTTGAGGTTAACTATAATCTTAACGTGGATATATATACATATATATAATTAATAATGGAACTTAAAATTTAATTTCAAATATGGACAAGTGTAATTACAATTTTATAGTTGTATGAATTGTAATTTACCTAAATAAGGTTAGAATTTCTTAACATAGAATAGCCATCCTTCGGTCCCTGTTGTATTCTCTATATATACGAACTCTTTCAGCAGTTGGGTTTACAAGTTTTTTTGAATCAGAACTTTGACACAGCAAGAGAGTAATCCAAAGAGATTTGAGATCCCACTGGCTATGAAGCAAGGCATATTGGAGGTGTGTAACAAAAGATTGAAAGTCTAATTCGAATTATCAAGCTTACTTAGTTATTCAATTTTCGAGCTTAAATCAAAGAGATCTAGAAGATATCATCTATCGCGTAGATAGATTACAATTATTATTATTATTATTTTTGGTTTTATCTGTATATACAACAACTCAGTTTAGGATTTTTTCTAGGTTCCTTAACAATGATAGGCCTTTATAGTTTTTTCTATTTTTCGTAAAATGTTATTCGTTGCAACTTTATTGTATAGATTACATTCACAAATATTAATTTTTTTTAAATATTTCAATTTATTAAATATATACAAATTATTCAAATACATATTTTGTAAAAATACACTAAACCGTGCATATTTATAGCAGGGTTCTTTCCCTGCTAGTACTACATGTATACTCCGGCACTATACATGTAGTTTTTAATATTTTTTCGTTCTTGCCTATGGAAAAATAAATGAAAAAAGAAAAAAAAACGTTATGAAAAACATATGCAACTAGGTTAGGGGCATGCAAATTTAAGAGGCTCCTAATCTCTTAATTTATGCACCAATCAAGTGAACAATGCTCGTATTAAAATAATATAATCAGCGTAAACAAAAAAATAGATAATCAAATAGGTGTGTTTAGAGTTGTATAAATTTGTAAAAGTTAATATCTACTACTTTATGTAATGAATAAAAAAATTAAATTTTATAATTTCGTAATTTGTATTTATAGAGATTTATAAAATTTTATATTTTTTTAATTTACTCAAAACACACCCAACATTTAACTGCTCCCCCTTCCATTTCGATAATTTGCTTCTCTCTCTAACTCTCTGCAATGAAACTACAAAAGCACAAAGCCAAGTGATGTGTAGAAGAGGTCAAACAGAAGAGAGAAGCAACAATACAGAAGAGAGAGAAAAATGGTAATGAAGGGGTTCGGAGAGTACAA
>QLOD02000002.1:20824917-20840831 GCA_003260245.2 Sideroxylon spinosum
TGTTCAGAATCTGGAAGTCATGAAACTTTGCAGGACATCTGGAAATCATTATAAATCTACCTTAATTTAAACCATTTGAGGAGGATCAGTTTTGACCTTCAGATTCTTCTCATAACACGTTATCTATGTACATATTATAATGGATGCTTAACAAATCAAACTAACTAGCATATAATGAAAGAATTCAGTAAAAAATTAAACCTAACAATCAAATCTAGGCCTGTTTGGGCAACAAACAAATACCAAAAGTTACAAAAAATTCGTACTTTCATCCAATCAAAATTTGTCACCTATCACATCTATACCAAATCTTTATACTTTTACTGTATTCTTTTTATCAACTTTTTTCCAACCATACACCGCCTAAGAATCAGATCAGTAAAAAAGGGTAAAAGTACCAAACCCCACATATAATTCACTCTAACAGTGCGTCTGGTATGGGATTAAAGGGGTAAATGTTGCCCTTATAAAATTTTACCCCTTTCAATGATAATAATATATTTCAAAAAAAATCTCGAGGGGTAGCTCAACTGGTAAGATCTTGAGTTTGCTCCCAATGATGACTAGTTCGAGTCTCCTTAGGACCACTAGAGATTTACCTGGTCATTAACTTCAGGATCTCAGGGATTAGTCAAGGTGCGCACAAGCTGACCTGTTATCAAAAAAAATATATATATATATTTCAAAAAAAAAAATTAAAGAGGTTAATATTCCCCTTCAAGGGTTAAATGTTAAGGCTTTAAAGGTGTGCTTGAGAGTTTTAAAGTATGGGTTATGTTTTTAAAGTATGAATTTTGAGAAGTTTAGATGGTATGGGTGGGTTGGCATCTGACGTGGTATTTTAAAAATAAAGAGTTATAATGCACATATAATCTTATTTATTCCTTAACTAGCACTGCACATATAAAACAACCTTATTTGTTCCTTTAAGTAACATTGCACTGCATAAAACGATATATTATGATATATATTAGAAGAGTAACAGATTATCAATGTTCATATTAATTACTCAATTAATTTTTAACCCACAAGAAACGGCAGTCTAAGAATCAAATCTAATTAGCTATCTATCCATAAAAATCAAAACCAAAATCAAAATAGAGAACTGAAACACGAAGTAAAAACGAACCAATTAAACCTAGTTTCGCCTTCGTGTGTGCTTGTGGCTCTGGGCCTCTGGAGCCTGGTCA
This sequence comes from Sideroxylon spinosum, assembly GCA_003260245.2. Lineage (NCBI taxonomy): Eukaryota > Viridiplantae > Streptophyta > Magnoliopsida > Ericales > Sapotaceae > Sideroxylon > Sideroxylon spinosum. The sequence goes on from QLOD02000002.1 coordinate 20,826,108, forward strand.
ACGACGAGGAGGAGGAGCAAAAACACAAATCCGAACGATGAGATCTGATGAGTCTCTCAAAAGAAGGGAAAAAAATTAAATAAATAAATACGCTGACGTGCGAAGAGAAGGCGATAAGGATCTCTCGTTTATTTTGGAGTTTTTTATGAAATTATCCTCAAACTATCTCTTTTTTTTTTTTTTTTGATCCTCAAACTATCATATGTATCTATTATATCCTTGAACTATCAATTTTTTTTTTTATTTAGTCCAAACACTAACGGAATCTGTTAAAGCTAACAAACCTAAGGTATAACGGTCAATCTGATTAAAAAAACCCAACATCAACCAAAATAAAAAACCCTTCCCTATGTCGTACACTCTCTCATTCTCCCAAACTCTCTTTGTCGTACAACCAAAATCAAGAAACCCTTCTTCGTTCCTTCTTCAAATCCAAAAAAAAATCCAGCTTCTCTCACACTAAGGTGTGAATCTCGGTAATAGATGAAGAAAGAGATGGGGCTGAAGCCAACAGTAAGTCCAATACTCCTAATTTCTTAAGTTCATTGATTATTTGAGTGCCAAGCATGTGCGAATTTTTTATTCTATTGTGGTCCCAAACCAAGTCAAATTTTTTTACTTTTTTTTTTTTTTTTCTAAGGTTAAAAGACCAAAACGTGATGTGAATTTCTTAATTTTTTTTTCTTCATGAGTGTCATGCATGAAATTTATTTGTGAAATTTAATAAGACAAATAGGTAATTCTTGTTTAGAGCAGTAAGAAGAGCTTTCTATTTTATTTTTTTAATAAAAGCTCTATTTTTTTCTTCTCTAGATATCAACCCTAACTCCAATGTTGATTTGTTAGATATGAATGTTAGTACTCGGGAATGGGATTGTGGGACCTTTCCAGAAAGTGAAATTACCATTAATAATGTAAATATGATTCGGGTTGAGGATGACTCAAATTCTGATGAAAATTACGACTATTTTAGTGACAGTGACTATGATATGGGTGATGAAGATGATAGATTATATGAGATAAATGTGGATGATAATATAGAAGGGACTGGTAGTAAGAGAAGTTCCCGGGTTCGATCCCAATTAGTGTATTTCAATACTGCTGAGGGGGAGTATATGGACTATGAGGATGAGGGCGATTCTCCATATTCTGATGATGGGTTTTGTAGTTGGGGTGAAAAAGATGGTGAGGATAACAATTCAGTGGCAAAAGGACGTGTTTTTAAGGCAATTAAAGGGAGAGAAGAACCTATTTTTCAAATTGGTATGATACTAAAAAACAGGCACCAATTGGTTGAGGCAATTAGGTAGCATTCAATTTTGAACAGAAAAGAAATTAGACTACTAAAAAATGAAACAATAAGAGTGAGGGCTAAATGCAAGACTTATGAAAAAGAAAAGAATACAAATGATGGGACCTATTCGAAAAAAGGAGTTGATTGTCCATGGGAAATGTCTGCTACTAATAAAGGTGTAGAAAACAAGACATTAAAGGTCAAGCACTACAACCCAAAGCATAATTGTGGTAGGATTTGGAATAACAAGTTGATGAATAGTAATTGGTTGGCCAAGATTTATTTTGATGATATTAGGATTACTCCTAGTTTGAAGGTTTCAAATATTCAAGAAAAAGTTAGGCAACAATTCCAATGTAATGTATCTTTAAGTCAATGTTATAAGGGAAAGTATATGGTGTTGAGGAAAATTCTAGGCACCCTTGAAGATCAATATGCTAAATTATGGGATTAGTGCAATGAGATAATGAGAACCAATCCTGGTACTAGTGTTTACATTCATTTGAAGCCAAACCCAGATGGAATTGCAACCAATGTTTTCCAAAGGCTCTACATTTGTTGGGCAACATTGAAAAGAGGATTTGTTGAAGGTTGTAGACCAATTATTGGTGTAAATGGGACTCATTTGAAGGGGGCATTGTCCTGGTCAATTGCTAATAGCTGTGGGTATAGATGCAAATGATCAGACTTTCCCTGTAGCCTATGCAATTGTGGAGCAAGAAACACAAGTACTTGGACTTGGTTTTTGCAGGTTCATTATGGATCACTTTTGTATTTACTCACTTTTATTTCATTATTTTGATACAAACTTATAACATTTTACTTGGTTTTTGCAGTATCTGATTCTTGACTTAAAAATATTGAACGAACCTATTTGGACTATTATTTCAGACAAGTAGAAGGTACAATCAATTACTTTTGATTTTTATTTGAATTTCCCTTTTGTTCATTTAATTCTTGTTCTTAATTTTGCTATTCTTAAATTGAATCTATTGTTTTGTTACAATGTGGGTGTTTGAAGAGTCATGGGATTTCTAGGGCTTCTTTAGTCACGTACATAAGCTAAAATGGCCCCATCTTGAGATGGGAAGGTGCCCTAGTGACTAGGGCTCTAACTCTTTAAGCATTGACTAAAGAAGTGCCAATTCAAGGTTTAACAATCTCCTAAAGGATTTTTTTTTTTTTTTTGTTAAAGATAACTATATTGGATGCTTGACAAATGAATGAATTTGTTAAATGATAGTAGCTAAAGTCAAGTCCCAGTAGACATTGCAAGATAACAATGATTGTTTTTTTAAAATACTCTCATGCTCTGTCACAGGGGTTGGAGAATGCAATTAAAGAGTTGCTACCATCAATTGAGCATAGGCATTGTGTGAGACATTTACATAACAACTTCAAAAATGCTGGATTCTCTGGTCAGGTATTACATGATAAGTTGTGGAATCTAGCTAGGGCAAGTTGTGTGGGAAAATTTACCTTATTAATGGAAGAACTAGAGAAAGAATACCCACAGGCATTTACATGGTTGTCTTACCCAGACAGAAACCCTTGCCATTGGTCTAGGTCACACTTTATTGTCACCCATAAGTGTGACATTTTACTCAACAATCTTTGTGAACCATTCAATAAGGCCATATTGTGTGCTAGGGACAAGCCTATACTAACGATGTTACGGAGACTTCGAACACATGTCATGAAGAAGTTAGTTGAAAGAAGGGAACTAGCAACTAAATGGTAGATCACTTGGGTCCAAAGATATATAAAAAAAATAGAGAAGTTGAAGAAAAAGTACGGTGATTTTATCATAATACCTTGTGGGAATGGGGAGTTTGAAGTAAGAGGGATCTATGGTAGTCAACACACTGTCAATCTAAAACATGGAACATGCTCTTGTAGAAGATGGGATCTCACTGGAATTCCATGTGTGCATGCTATAGTAGTCATAAGTCAATCAGGTGGACAACCAGAGGACTATGTGAATGAATGGTACCATAAGCAAAGGTATGAAGTTGCTTATCAGAACATAATGCACCCCCTTAATGGGCCTGATATGTGGGATAAGTCTAGTAAGGCTGCAATCTTACCTGCAGAGTTTACAAAGCAACCTAGGAGGCCAAAAAAATCAAGGAGAAGAGAAGTAGATGAACCTCCAAAGAATCCTTTCAAGCTGAGTAAAATTGGTGTGAAAATGACATGTAGAAGATGTGGGAAAGAAGGGCATAATACCAGGACATGTAAAGCCCCTGTGGATGCTATTCCAATTCAAAACACCAGTACAAAACAAAAAGGAAGAGGAAAAGGAAAAGGAGGAGGAAGAAGAAACACAAGTAACAACAGTGCCTGAAACCCTCCAATAAGGCCAACTTGCAGTCCCTCTTCCTTTTGTACTTCTATTGGAACACCTTGAAACTATGTTTTGCTTTAGTAGTTTAATTGTTTTGGAATCCATTCATGTTGCATTTCAATTTTATATGGTAAGTTATTAGTCTGTTTTTGTAACTAATTGATCAAAGCCAATTATATTATATTTTTGTAACAAATTCAGTCAATAGACTTATATATCAGGAATGGTAGTTTTTGGATGCATGTGAATGACAAATGCAAGTTTTTGAATGATGTTGTTTGTGTAATAGTAATTTTCCACTTATATTATGCATTAAAATTTGGTTTGTAGCTGCACGCATTGGCTATAATTCTGTGGCTGTTGGATAGGTTTTTGAACCATTTTGAATAAGGTTTTGGAACAAGTTTTGAATCAAGTTATAAGTCTCTATTTGAATCAGATTTTGGAAGAGGTTATTGGACTGTTTGAAAACTAGACAGGTTTTCCTGTGTAGTCCTTTTGCAAATGTGTACGGTACTATCCTTTATGATTCATTCATTGATTGAACTGTATCAGAATTTCTTGGTTCCTATATTCTCTATTGTTCTATTTAGAGGGTGTTTTTATTTATAAATTGGTTTGACTCTTTTCGGTGCTTGTAATATGGTCAGAATTTGTATGTTGTAGTTAATGACAAGTAGAAATTGCAGGATTCTATGTTTTAACTTACTATTCATCCTTCCAAATGAATAAATCTTTTTACTTGTGCTTCTTTTTGATATATCATTCTCATGTAGTAGTATTGCAGTAGTTTCTTTGTTGTTTCTGTTATTTTGTCAGTATCAGTTGAAATATGTATATATATTTTCATTTCTGGTTTTATATCATATTATTTTACAATTAGGTCTTCCGTTGCTTACGTATAAGACTCGCCTTCTATGCTAATTTACATAGAATAAACCCATCAGGTTAGTTTAGATATATTGATAGGTTGCCTGTTGAAGCATTTGCATGTTTTTCAAAGTGCAATTGAGGTTACTGCTAGAAGTATAAATGTGTCTCACTTAGAATGATGGAAATGTAGATGTAGCTTATAACTTTCTTCCCTAGAATGGGTACTCAACGTGAGAAGTTCAAAATGCACCAAAGGGATTGTACTAGGTGACTTAAGCGCCATTGTGTGAAATGGTTATAATCTCCTTTGGTTGCAATCTTTAATGACCACCCGTTGAGTAATTATTGAGTATAGGTGTCCCTATTTTTTTATTCTTGTTATTGGCAATTCAGCACATAGCTTCCATAGTTTCTTAGCATTGCAACAAAAAGAGAAAGAGAAATCAGTACAATAAAAAGAGAAAGAGAGACTTCAATTCCCGTTGCTCATCTATGCCTATAATTTACCATTATGCCCTAAGGTTTGTTAACTTTTAGTAAAGAAGTTACTATTCGGACCAAATAGAAATAAATTTGATAGTTTGAGAATGTAATAGATGTATGTAAAAGTTTGAGGACCAAATAAAAAAAAGAGAGATAGTTTGAGGGATATTTTCATAAAAAACTCTTTATTTTGTGACTTCCAGAAAAGTGACCGACCATATAAGCCCTAGCCTTGCGAGTGGGGATGGCTTATTAACATGTCACCGCATAACTTTTGCAATAAAACACACATGACACATCTATTTTATTTATTTTTTTTTTTGGTAATTCACATGACACATCTATTATTATTATTATTATTATTATTATTATTATTATTATTATTATTATTATTATTATTATTATTATTTGGTAAAATTTTAAAAATAAGAAAATTTTAATTGTAATAAATTGTTTTGATTTTTAAAATATCTTCTAACCTCTCATTAATTTAAATATTAAATTAGATAACTATTAACAAATATTTCTAATTAAGTTATTTTATAAATTTTTTATTTTGAATCATCACATTATTTAGCCACCATATTATTTTAATTTTATACCTTTAATTAAATTATGTAACTGAATTTTTTATAATTTTATTTTATTAAAAATTACAAAAATTACATACATTATACGTGCAATACTTTTATTCCTAAACAACTAGTGTTGACCCGTGCGTTGTATGGAATTGTATAATTTTTTTTAGACAAAATATAAATTTAAATATATTATAAAATATTTTAATAAAGCTACATAATTTTATAAAATAATTATTGAGTTATTTTTATATTTCTTTTATTTGTGTTAATGTTAGTGAGTTAATAGATTTGATCCTAGATTATGTTAGAACTACGGGGTTAACTGTGCTTGGGCAAGAGCAGTATTAAAATGGATGATCCCCTCGATCCAAAGCAGTCAATTTTTTACAGTTGAGATATAGGTCATTATAATTGGTAATAGAGGCAATACCCATTAAGAAGTGTAGGGCCACGTGGCTTTTAGTAAGGAGGGTTACAAGTCGTTACAAATGGTATTAAAGATAATACTTTGGAGGAAGTGTAGGACCATGTGGTTATTAGCAGGAAGAATTAATTTATCCATGAGGGGCTCTACTTACAAGATAATGAAACAAAGAAGCATAATGTCTTTTGTCCCACATCGCCTCGGTAGATAAACAAAGTAACATATATGGAATATCCAACATTTATAAAGTATAACGTGTTTTAAATTTGTAAAGGCACTAAGTTGCATTAAAATTCTAGGGTCACGTGTGCTTGAGCGGGAACTTTACTAGTATAAGTGATTTCCTATCATGTCCTCGCCCTGCACTTGGCTAAGTTTAAAGCGAAAAATATTACACTGTAGGGACGTAGGTCATTACCCAATATATTTTATTTTGGAGTATAAGCATTTTTTATTTTACGTTGGTATTTCTTATTTACCTTGCTCCAAGTTACTGTATGGTTTTTTTTTGTATGGGATATAACAGTGGCGAATCTAGGATTTTATCACACTAGGGTCAAACCAATGAGCATAAATTTATAGTTGTATGTAATGTCCTAAAGGATAACAAAAAAAATTGAACAATGACCAAAATGAGATAATTATGTCTAACATATAACCAAAAAAAAGATATCAATCAATTACATATTACTTCTCACCTAAAACTGACCACGTCGATTTTTCATATTTTGGAATCCGTTCATGATAACTTCATTTTAAATGCTATCATATCTTTCTCAATATACACAGTCAAACTATCATGCATCCATTAATCACCCATCTGGTTACGAAGTCGATTCTTCACAACATTCATAGCAGAAAAAGCTCTCTCAACTGTAGCAGCCGAAACAGGTAAAACCAATGCCAACTTCAATAGTTTGTATACTAATGGATACCTTATATCTCTTTGGGTCTTAACCATCTTTTGAGCAAGATCACCAATTCCTTTTAAATTTGAAAACTCAAAGCTAGAATGCACATCAATGATGAAATTTTCAAGTTGATCAGAAAGTGCCAAAAGTTCAATACTCGAGAAGTCTTTTGGATAAAATTCAGCAAAGCGCTTCAACCTTTGCTTGTCAAAACTTGCAAATGAGTTGGATGGATTTAGGCATGCAACACAGAGAAGCAATTCGGTACTCACCTCATTAAAACGATTATTTAGCTCTTGAAGTTGCATATCGATGATCGTACAAAAAATCTCAAAACGATAGTGATGAGAGACTGTCTTTTCTTGAGCTCTATGCCTTGATCTTCCTTGAGCAAATACAGGTCTTCCATGTTAGGAACATCAATGTTATTTTTGCCACAAAAATCGGAAACTTCATTTATCAAACTACTCTCTCCACTATCCCTCATTGATTGAAGTCGTTGCTTGGATACTTGAACTTGTGTCATGACATTTACAATGTCTTGGTCTTTTCTTTGTAATGCTTGTGACAAGTCATTCGTAATTCCCAAGATAGATTTCATCAGATGTAAATTGAATACAAACTCAAAAGATTGCATTCCCTTCAATAAACGGAAGGCTTCTAATTTTTGTTCTGAAGTGGTTGCATCCCTACAACATCAAGCACATCAATTATAGATACGAACATGTTAACCAAGCTAAGTAAGGTGCCATAATGTGATCCCCAACGTGTATCACTACCACGAATAAGAGCGGTCTCTTGATTAAGGTGCCATAATGTCTTTCTTTTCAACTAGTAATGGAGGCACTATGGGTGTTTTTTTTTATTTCTTTTGTTTCTTTATTGAATATTATCTGGTGGAAAAAAGGCTTGATCCTAGTTTTCCAAAAATAAGACCAACAGAATAACTAATCATAGTTTTAAGAGGGGAAAAAATGTATTTGAAAGCCATAACCAAACAAGAAAGTTCCCACCTATCAATTGGGATAAGCATGAACAAGTATGTAATAAAAAAATAACAGAGGCACACATTTAAACAATAAATTAGGCTAGGGTTTTGAAAGTAGAAGATTTTACCTTTTTTAAGGTTTTGTTTTCTTTCCCAAATCCCAATCAATAGTTTATGCCCCTTGTGCCTTGTGGAGAGAGAGAGTTTTCTGGAATTTATTTTATGGCGTGGGGACCATGGGGTAGAAAGGGATGGATGGAGGGAGGGAGGGAGGGAGGGAAATGCGGAGGGGGACTGTGGGCATGGGGTAGAGAGGGATGAAGGAAGGGAGAGAATGAGAGAGAAATGATGGGGACCGTGGGGTAGAGAGGGATGGAGGGAGGGAGGAAGGAAGAGAGAGAAAGAGAAATGGGTAAAGTAAGTTGACCGTGGGGGAGGGGGAAATCTGAAAAGGTAAGGAGGGATTTGAGGGGAGGAGGAGATATATATATATATGTTTGAGATAAAAATCTATAAAGTAATTTTTGGTGTGGGGACCATGGGTTGGAGCAAAAATCTGTAAAATGGGTGTATTTTTGGCATAAAAGTAGGAGCAAATTTTGTAATTATTTTAGGTATTAAAATAATTTAATTTTGAAATATTTATAGTAGCGTAAAATTACAAAGTCATTATACTATATCTTACAAAAATTTTGCTCCTAGTGGAGTCAATTGACCCCCTTACCCCAACATAAATCTGCCACTGGGATAGAGTAATGTGATTTTGAATGTTTGCATAGTTTAGGTCATATCCCTAGGTCTTTAATGATATAAAAATGTTCCTAATCATCCATACCTATTGCAGGATTATGATAAAAATTTCCTTTATAAAATCAACCATCTATTACTCATTATTATAATTGGATATTATACTGCATGATATATAATTTGCTTGATCACGTAGTAATACAATAATACATATTATATATGTTGCTTGCTTAGTGAGCACATCGGGGCTCATGCTCACTTTCTTAATAAGATGGGCCTACTAGTGGAGCCTTCGGATCAGGGGACTTAGATATCCATTTTTTTCTTTTTTCTTTTTTATATTTTGAAAAATTATTTATGTATCGTTTTGACACCTTAGTTGTGAGATTTATATTATTTTTTTGGTGCCCTCAATGAAGTGACAAATTGTATTTGTCTATTACTATAGTTCGATATGGTCGATTTTGTATTATGTTTTCAATTGTATTATATCTTATTTAATTCTAATTGTGATATGCTTCTGATTAGGACAGGATTATATGGTTATATGTACGATTGTCTATTGTTATCAGTTCAAAACTCGAGTTTCGAAATCTAAGGCGTGACACATCCAATCGATGTAACTCATAAATGTAAAATGTCATTTTTTTAGTTTGTCTTTAGTGCATGATGCTTTTTTTTTCAAAAATGAAAAAACACATGCATAAAATTATTAAAGTAAAAAAAAAATTGATTTTTTGTTTATCCAATTAACCATAATTGTGTGATTTTTACACATGATTTGCATATATGAATGAGAATCAAACTCTCTAATAAACGATTATGCATAAACCTGTTAAATTACAAAGCAATATCGAACCATTGAAGAAAACCACTATAGTCAAATGGATTTGTACACTACTATATTATTATTAGAATTTAAATCCACTACTATAAAGCAAAATAAAAAATTACAAAAGTAAAATTAGGTTAATTATTATTAAGGAGTTACTGTCTTAAACAGATTTGATTGGCATCGCACTTAGTGGGAAAATGCTTGGTTTGGTTTGGTTTATTATCAAGGAGTTACTAATAATCTTGCTACCTCATGCTTGTCGATAACAAATCAATCCAAACTCACAAAAAAAAAAACTTATGACTTGAAATGAAATATTTAGGCTTTCTTCATTATTTCCTTGGTATTGAAGTTACCTCCTCTCCTAAGGGCCAACTCATGTTCCAGTCTAAGAATGCTGATGAAATGCTCCATCGTGCTAATCTCATAGATGAAAAAACTGTTGACAATCCTATTGAGTTGCATGCTAAGTTCTATGCTTCAAATGGTATTCTTCTTGGTGATCCCATGAAATATCATGAGCTAGATGGCTACTTTACTTACTTTATCTTATTGTGACTTGGCCTAACATTGCTTCTTCTGTCCACATTGTCAGTCAGTTTGTTTCTACTCCACGCTTTATACATGGAGCTGCATTATTGGTATTTTGTGGTATGTTTGTGGCACTCCATCAGCGTTTTTTCTTTCCTCTACTTCGAGCTTAAATCTTTAGACTTATACTGATACTGATTGGGCTGGTGATATCTCTAGTTAGAAGCCCAATTCAAGCTTCTGTGTTTTTAGGAGACTCTTATTTCTTGGGGAATCAAGAAGCAATTTGTTATTGTTTGCTTTATCGTTAAAGCTGAATATCAAGTTATGACACATGCTACATCTGAAATTATTTGGCTTCGTTGGCATTTATCAGATATGGGTGTTACCTTTCCTATTATCACACTTCTCTATTGTGATAATAAGACTATTATTCATCTTTCCCACAACCCTTTTTTCTATGAGCGCACGAAACATATTGAGATTGACTATCACTTTGTTCACCAAATCTTCAGTGAGGCATTATTGTTTCATGGTTTGTCCTCTCTTCCCTGCAATTGACTGACTTTATTGTTAAAACTCACGCTGCTGCTCGTTTTTAGTTCCTCCTTGGAAACACTTGATGTTTTCTACCCTCGCATCCTGAGTTTGTAGTGGGTCTGAATGTGGTATTATGTAATTTCTATTATTGCAATTTATTTGTATTCTACTTTACCATCTATGGGTAATTTAGGCTTTACATATCGAAGGTTAATTAGGGTTACTTATATATTCTTGTAATCATATTTCATTTATTCTGAATTTTAGAAAAAGCAATATAGTTTTTGATTCTTTGTATTTATCGTTTTTATCACGTGGTTGGCATGCCAAAAGTTGGGCACAGTGATGGCCAAAGACTAGGTAGGTTTTGTGCGCACAATCAACCTAAATAAATGGCGTGCGTACAAAGGTAATTGGTGCGCACACGAGTTAACTAAAATAGCTATTGTACACACGAAACCAAGAAAATTATAGGCACAATATGGCGTAATGCACAAAGAATGGGCCAAAGGGTTGCTAAGCGCACAAAAAGAATGTTCATGACAAAACCTAGATAAAAAATTTGGGTTGCACTGTATTATTGATACACTCATAGAATAGCTTCCCATTTCGCACCACAGACACCTTTATCCCTTCAAGCCTTGGCCAGCTTTTCTTCCCTGCCAAAGGTCATTTTCCACCGTCCATCGCCGTGGGCCATCGCTGTCTGAGAGAAGCAGCCTCCTATTGGGGTGGATTTGATTTGGGTCAAGTGTATATATTAGGATTGGGTCACAAAAAATGAGTTTAAAGAGTTTGATGACTTATAGAATTGGGTCAAAGTTTATAAATTGGGCACACGGCTTTGTTTCAAATGTTTCAAATGGTTGTGAAATAAATGGGTTTCCAAATAAAGTAAAAAACCCCAAGTAAATAATTGGCAGGTGAAATTAAATTCATGATAAGTTAATAAAATTTAAAGAATCAAAAAAAATTAAATCTTATTTCAGTCAAAAATTCAAAAATTTAGATAAGGAGCCCTCGTCATCAACCCAATTCAGAAAAGAAGGGCCATTTGGGTAATTGATGTTGGGTTTGAGTTGCAACATACAAATCTTTTAGGGTAAATTACGCATAAATCCAGTGAACATTAGTTAATTATACCTAAATCTCTTGAACATTTCAATATTACACTTAGACCCCTTATTTCCAAATGTTTGTAACATTTGGGTTTATCCATTAATTTACTCCGTTAAATTACTGAATTTATCCTACAAAATGACAAAACTATCCCATACCCTTGCCCAAAAACGTCCATCGTCTAGCAACTTAATAAGTTGCTTTCATTTTTGTTTTTTATAACTTAAACTAAAAATAAAAACTAAAAGTAATATAATATATATTGAATACTAAATTATTTTAAAATAAAATTTGTTAATTTAATTAAAATATTATATTAAGAATTAATTTACTATAAAACTTTTTCAAATTCAAGTAATAAAGTTTGTCTGTTTGTCAAAAAAATTAAAAATGTTGGTTTTACTGAATTTCACGTATGGAAAAAAGACAAAAAAGAAAAAAAAGGAAACTAAACAATTTAAAAAACAACTAGCTTTGGATGCCTCGGCCGCAGATGATGAAATCATACGGTCAGAATCTACTATTAGCTGTTAAAAAAAAAATATTTTCGCTATGTTTTTTTTCTATTACAAATAGTTTATCAACTTTAAAATTTTATCCATTTTTGTTACATCATATTAAAATAAACTATTTTATTCAAATATTTTATTAAAATAAATTATTTTAATAAATAAGATAATTAAACTAAATTAATTATATAAATTAATATGTAATATATATTATTAAATTATTTTAATAAATAATAAAACTAAATTAATTAATTAATTTTAATTTAATAATTATTTTAATTTGATATGATAATTAATTCAATTTAAAAATACCTCGAGAAAAGCAAAGGAAGCGAAAAGTTTAACAGACAGCTGAGAGGTCTTGTCTATTTTTTAATTTTTTGAGAACTAGCAACTCAATTGTTTTAATTTATTTTTTAAAATTTTCATATTTATTCTCTTATATATTTAATTTTTTTAATTATAAAGAGCAAAATTATTAAATTAACAAAAAAATAAAATAGTAATTGCGAAAAACAAACTAATTTTCAAATAAAAACAAAATCCTAACTTTTTAGTAGTTAATAATAGTTAGTTACAAAAAAAAATTAATTTTTTTACTTCCCAAACTCAACCGATAATCAAGCGAAACTCTCTTCAAATTTCAGTCTGTTTATATTTAATTTGTAGTGTGTGTTGTAATAATTTTTTTCTTAAATTTTATTATTTCGCTTCTTATTTTTTAAATTTTATTTATTCTTAGAGGCACCAAAATTATTTATTAAAAACAATTTAATCAAATGTATTTCATATAAGTTTCATACAAAATTGGTCTAATTTAATTATCTACTAAAATAATTTAATAAATATAATTTGATAATTAATATATCTTAATTATTTATCAAATTAATTTAATAAAATATATTTTATAAAAATTAAATTTAACAATGATATTTATTTAAAATAATTTAAAATAATTGATTAATAAATTAAATTAGATAAATTATTAATTTAATTTAGCTCTATTATTGATTAAAAATAATTTAATAATATATATTTGATTTAATTTAATAATTAATTAATAATTAATAATTAATTTATTTATATAAATTAAATTATTTATTTATATAATTATTTTAGTTTAATTATCTTATTTATTAAAATAATTTATTTTAATAAAATATTTGAATAAGAATTTATTTTAACATGATGTAACGAAAATGGATAAAATTTTAATGTTTGACAAAATGGTTGCAATAGAAAAGAAAAACAGAGTGAAAACATTTTTTTTTTGGTTTATAACTAACAGTACATTTTGACACACGATCTTATCATATGCAGTCAAGGCATTCAAATGCCAGTAGGTTTTTAAGTTGTTAATTTTTATTTTATTATGTTTATTTTAGCCTTTTTTTTTCCGTACTTAAAATCAAGTAAAATCAATATTTTTAATTTTTTAACAAACAGGCAGGCTTTATTGCTTAAATTTTGGTTGTCAAATTTTAATTGTATTAATGAATTTTATTTTTAGATATTAGTGTTCAATATATTTATTGTATTACTTTTAGTTTAAGTAAAAAAAAAAAAAACAAAAATAAATTAAATTACTAGACGATGAAGTTCCTGGGCAATGGGCATTGAAGTTTCGGAATTTTACAAATTAAATTTAGTTAGTTAATAAAACAAATTAACTGATAAGCCCAAAGCGTTACAAATATTAATTTAGTTAGTTAATAAAACAAATTAACTGATAAGCCCAAAGCGTTACAAATATTTGGAAATAAAGAGTAAATGTAAAATTGAATTGTTCAAAGATTCATATGTTAGAGTTCTAAGAATAATTTACCCAATCTTCTATAGCTCCGAGCACCCAAAGCTACTCCACCATCCCTTCACCAACACCAAAATTATTACTCCCTCACAAGAAATAAAAAACGAAAATAAAGGAAAACATAAAAAATGAAAATAAAATGACATTCATCCAAGACAAGCTTCTCTCACTAAATAAATAAATCACCGTTTGGAACATGAGTTTGTGAAAAAAAAAAGAATAGATAAAAAGAATAAAATTTATAATCTATATAGTTTTTTTTCTTACTTAGACAAGTCAAATTTTTGTTGATAAATATCTATTTATTTTAATCTTATTTTTCTAATTCAATAAAAAAAATTGATTTTCTCACTTCATTATTGCATCGCTACCAGTTTCTTTTATTTTTTTCTTCCTCTACACAACCCAAGTTCCAAATATAGCCTTAAAGGACTTTCACGCTTTATACCCTATGGGCAGGACATTATAAGACAGCAGACAAATTGGCCGGCGAGATTAAAATACCTCAACACCTCTTTTTGTAAAGATAGATTAAAAAACATAACTGCTTTTTTTTTTTTTTTTTTTTTGGTACTGCGGACCAGCGGATGGTACAGAGAAATGAGTGCCAAATTTTCTCCTGTCCAATCAAAAGGGAGGCCAATGTTAACAGATGAAAAACCAGTGAACACATAAACAGTCTCCATGTGAAGGGTGCATATGTCAACAGATAAAAAACCAGTGAACACATAA
>QLOD02000002.1:20869559-20879680 GCA_003260245.2 Sideroxylon spinosum
TTTTTGAGTTTATTTGGTGCTCCAAACGACCCCTAAGGCTGCTACCACCTCTTTGCTTTTGTTTGACGTGCATAAACGTACAAATATGATTCTGTTTCACTGTATTCTGGTCACATTTGTCCAGTTTGGTAATTTGGTTCTGAGAATTGTGTTTGCTTACATTTCTTTTAAGATGGTGGGTTTGTTATTTTGAGCCAAAAATTTGTTATATAATGCAGGATGATATAAGCCACACAACATCTGTTTCTGGGTACCCTTCTCGTCCTGCTAGCCGAAATGCATTTGATGATGGCGTTGAGTCTTCTGAGTCCCAGTTTGATCATCTGCATCATGAGCTGGTATCCATGGATGCTTTACGTTCTGTTGCAAATATCCAAGGCACAACTGCAGGTCAAAATATTGGCACACCTGCGTCTCACACATATGCTTCTGCTTTGGGTGGATCCTTGTCAAGAAGCACCACTCCTGACCCTCAACTGGTAGCCAGGGCTCCTAGTCCTCGCATTCCACCTGTTGGAGGAGCAAGGGGTAACTCTCTGGGTAAGAGAAATATCAACAGTCCTAACTCATTCAATGGTTCGCCTAGTATGAATCAGCCTGCAGATCTTGTAGCTGCTTTGTCTGGTATAACTCTGTCAACAAATGGAGTGATGGATGAAGAGAACCATTCCCAGTCTGTGATTCAACGAGAAATTGATGATCATCAGAATCTTTTCCATTTGCAAGCTGATCATAACCATATTAAACAACACTCTTACCTAAATAGATCCGAATCCGGGAAATTTCATCTGCATTCTGCTTTGCAGTCGTCCAAAGCATCGTATCCTAATGTACGTAAAGGTAGTGGTGTTGGGATGGATATGAACAACTCTTCCTTGATTGCCAATGGACAAGTTGAAGTTCAAAAGTCTTCTGTGTCCTCTGCAAACTCGTACTTGATAGGACCTTCTGCACCAATTCTTAACAGTGGAGGAAGTTCACCAGTTAACTATAACAATTTTGAAGGTCCAAATTCATCATTTTCAAACCACGGCTTTGCTGGCTATGCCATCAATCCTGCATCACCATCTATGATGGGAAATCAGACTGGTAATTTGCCGCCTTTGTTTGAGAATGTTGTTAATGGATCAGCAATGGGTGTCGCTGGCATGGATTCTAGAGCATTGGGGGGAGGTTTGGCTTTAGGGCCTAATTTAATGTCTGCAGCCGCAGAAGCTGTAGAACTGCAGAATCTCAGTAGAGTTGGAAATCGCAGTGCAGGTAGTGCTTTTCAGACACCCCTTATGGATCCCCTGTTTCTTCAGTACCTGAGGACAAATGAATATGCTGCTGCTCAGGCAGCGGTCCTCAATGACCCATCAATTGAGGGGGAAGGCATGGGAAATTCATACATGGATCTGATTGGACTTCAAAAAGCCTACCTGGGGGCACAGCTTTCACCTCAGAAATCACAGTATGGTTTTCCATATGTTGGTAAATCTGTTAGTTTAAATAATAATTACTATGGAAACCCAGCATTTGGTCTCGGCATGTCCTATCCCGGTAGCCCGTTGGTGGGTCCCCTTCTCCGTAACTCTTCCGTTGGATCTGGCAGTCCAGTCAGGCATGGTGAGCGGAACATGCATTTCCCTTCTGGGTTTAGGAACTTGGCTGGGGGTCTTGTGGGATCTTGGCACCCAGAAGCTGGTGGTAACTTGGATGAACACTTAGTATCCTCGTTACTAGATGAGTTTAAGAGCAATAAGACCAAATGTTATGAGCTTTCAGAAATTTCTGGTCATATTGTTGAGTTCAGGTACATATTACTGGTTAATATCTTTCCCTCTTCATTTTTCCATGTCCCTGGTAACTTATTTACTTAATTTCATGTATAAGCAGTGCTGATCAGTATGGGAGTCGTTTTATTCAGCAGAAGCTTGAAACTGCAACAACAGAAGAGAAAAATATGGTGTTCCATGAAATTATGCCCCAAGCTCTTTCACTGATGACTGATGTGTTTGGTAATTATGTGATTCAGAAGGCAAGTTATTTCTTGAATTACATTTGATGGGGTTATTGGGCTGTCACTTTTTTTTTTTTTTTTTTGGGGGGGGGGTGGTTGGTGTTAAGTGAGCTGTAACTTATTTTCTTGTGTACAATTATGTATTTGCATGAGCCTAACAATTCAAGAAAATTATCTTGGCTGACTTTTTTTCTCCTTTTATAATCTCAGTTTTTTGAACATGGAACTGCATCTCAGATCAGAGAACTGGCTGACCAACTCACAGGACATGTTCTGAACCTTAGCCTTCAAATGTATGGTTGTCGAGTAATCCAGAAGGTATCTTTTCTCTGTTGACTGTATAACAATATGTAGCAAGAGTCTTGTTTTTATTTTTTATCCATCTTCGTTTTGTGGCTTCCATTAAATTCTTAAGATGATTTTTGCTTGAGGTATGGGGTATATAACATTATCTAATATCGTCCAAGATATTTTGGAGTATCTAGAAAGCATGACAGCTGGTTTTGTATCAACTTTTCATATGACTTCCATACAATAATCTTATTCCTACTGTGTAGATTTGTGAAGTACCGATCAGGTGTTGATCTTCCGTGTTAAATTTCTTAGCATTTTGAAAAATGTTACGAAGTTTTTATTTTTTTTATTATTATAAATATCAGGGATACTGCCTTGCCAAAGGAATCCTAATCTCTTGCTTAATGGAATCAGATTTTGTCTTTCTAATTGAGTTTTGAGTTTCCTGTTTGATAAGGTTTTTGACTCATCTATTAATTTTCTAAATTATCAAGGAGACTATTCAGCTAAAAGAATCTTTAATATTTTGATCCCTTTAATTAATCAAAATTTGTTTTTACTAGAGTATCTTTTGAAACTTAATTACATCTAGATGAAAAGGTGCATCTTGTATTTGTTGCTTGAATTAATTGAGATTATCCTAGAATTGAAGGCCCAGCCAGCACCTCAACTCTGAAACTCTCTATATTGATATGTTCAGGGGTGCCGTAGTACTAATTGTACAGATTTTACTCATTGTACAGATTTACTTTGACATCATGACCTTAGTGCACTACTAAAAAGGGAAAAAAGGCCATAAAATTATTGTTGAAGAGACTAGGCTTGACACTTTCTAATATCCAGGCTATAGAAGTTGTCGATCTGGACCAGAAGACAAAAATGGTCACAGAGCTTGATGGTCATGTGATACGTTGTGTACGTGATCAGAATGGGAATCATGTCATCCAGAAATGTATTGAATGCATACCTCAAGAAGCTATACAATTCATTATCTCTGTATTCTATGATCAAGTAGTGACCTTGTCTACCCATCCATATGGTTGTCGTGTTATACAGGTTAAGAAACTATCTATTTTTACCTTATTATTTATTTTTATATTGGATATTAGACAGTGGATGGAAACAAATGCAATGCATGTGATTATAAGGTGGTTTAACTTTCATATGACAGAGAGTCTTGGAGCATTGCAGTGACCCAAAAACCCAACATATAGTGATGGATGAGATTTTGCAGTCTGTCTGCATGTTGGCACAAGATCAATATGGGAATTATGTTGTTCAGGTTTGCTATATTTCTTGGAAACTGTTCACTAGTTGCCCTTGTTTCTGCAAATTAATATTTGCTTTGTACATTGGACAAATAGCCTGCATTTTACATTTTCCTATTTGAAGTAGAGCTTTGTACGGATAAGTTTTTGGCATTTTAGTGCTTAGATCCATAAAGGATGGGTTGTTCCTCTTTGAGTGCTTGCAACCCCTTGAGTGGCGTATTGCTTTGTGGTTCTTAATCGGTCTAACCGAGTATAAATATGTTAGATTTGTGGAATATAAAATACTTCACTGTTTTTAATTATTTCACCTTTTCCAGTGCATAAGTTGGTATTTAGTAGTTGATATGACTGCAAATTTTTAATTTTTTTTTTTCCTTTTTTAAATGTGGTTTTGAATGAAAGATTGCTAAAATTATGGCCTCGATGTTTGTACCAAGGTCCACAGAAGTTTGCTAATGATTGGCCCCCTCATTGTGATGGGGGATGCGGGTACAGCTTGAATGGCTGGTGGATTTAGCAATCTCAGTTTTATATTTTTATTTTTGGTTTTGTTTACTCTTCCCAAATCAGCTAATTGATATTCAATTGAGGAAAAGATCTGTGGAAGTTCAGTTTGATCTCATGTTAATTCAGAATGGGGCAGAAACTACTACTCCCAAGAAAACTTTATTTTTATTACTGTTTTGCTGCTGAAACACTACTTTTATGTTTCTTACTGATGTAATTCAATGATTTGTATTCATTAGAGTTGTATCTTTCCGTATTATTTGCCGAGCCAAATACTTATACATTGTCAACCCTATATTGTCTTGATCTAACTATGCACTGTGGTTTGATGACTTCCTATTGTTGTCTCCATGTGCTGGTACCTAAAAGTATCTAACTGGACATGCATACATACTCTGAGATCCATTATCCCATGATATTCTATATCATAAATGTAAGTCAAGTTTGTCCTTAAATACCTCTGTGAATCAGTGAATCTTTTGTGCCACGCATTTGTTAACTTTGGCCCGACACTTCTGATTTCTGCCTCTTTATATGAAACTGAACATTCTGCCTTGTGTAACATACAATAAGGTATAATTTCTGAATTTTTGACACTCTTTCTGGTGCTTTATTTTTAAACTTAAATTGTTGCATCTACTCTTTTGATGTTTGCATTGTTGTCGCAGCATGTACTGGAACATGGAAAGCCACATGAACGTTCTTCTATAATTAATAAGATGATTGGGCAGATAGTTCAGATGAGCCAGCAGAAGTTTGCCTCCAATGTTGTAGAAAAGTGTTTAGCTTTTGGCACCCCTGCAGAACGCCAGATCTTAGTGAATGAGATGCTTGGCTCCACCGATGAAAATGAGCCTCTTCAGGTTAGTCAATTTTCGTTTTCTATCCTAGAATGTGTTCTAATACATGGACATGTTCTCTCTCTAGGACATGTTTGATACGGGGTGAAAATTTTGGAAGTAAAAGATTATGGGGGTAATTGTTACTCGTTAATGGTTACTGAGGTAATAAGTTTGTAGTATTTATCTTTGGAATGAGAGTAAATATTACTCGGTAATAATTATCTTATATTAATGCTAAAATTTTTGGAGGGGTAAAAATTAATTGTGTTTGGAATGATGATAAATTGATCAAGAATAAAAGTTAATATTTAATTTTAATAAAATATTATAATAAAATAAATTATCCTAATCATTGTTATTTTAATAAAAATTAATTTTAGTAAAAAATATATTATTAAGATATATACTTTTAAATAAAAATATTAATTATAAAAAAGAAATTCATCATAGATTAATATTTCAATAGTAATTAATTTTAATAGTGAATTATTTTTTGTTAAAAATTATTTTTATTTTGATAAAATAATTTAATAAAACAAATAATTATAGTTTATTTAAATAAATTATTGATTTTAATAAATTATATTAATACAATACATAATATAGTAAATTATTATTTATGAGAAATAATTTTCACTTAATAAAATATTTTAATAATATAAATTATTTTAATGAGTCATTCTTATTTATTAAATATTAATTTTAATTTGAGAAAATAAATAATTTTAGTCATAAATTAATATTTCAATAGTATTATTTTAATATAATAAAAATAAATTTTTAATAATTAAAATTATTTATTAAATATTATTTTGATAAAATAATTTAATAATTAATTGATTTTAGTTTGATTAGATAAATTATTATTTTATAATATTTATTCTAATTATTTATAGGAAAACGTTGCTTAAGGTTTTACACAGGGGTAAAGAAATATATTACCGGGGTAATGAGAAAAGGGTAAATTTTTTCTATTACCCCCGTTACTCACCTCCCACCTAGAGTAAAAATTTATTCCATATGGGGGTGATTGTTAACCCATAGTAATTGTTACTCTTGTTATCCAAACTAATGTAATGAAAAATAAAAATTACCCTAGTAAAATTTACCCTCCGTTATCCTCAAAACAAATATCTCTCTAGAAGAAAAACCAAGAAGGTTTAACAAGGACGGTATAAGTGCTGCAAATATGGTGCAGCATTTATAAACTGTGGTAACGTGATTGCCATGGCATAACTATTGACAAGTTGTGGTTTTTAATGTTAGGCAATCCCATTACATTGTAAAAATTCTTATTAATTTTTTATAAGAGCTACTGGATAACTTGTATGGTTGTCCTGTCTTTGTAAGTTTCAAACCAATAGCTTTTGTTGTAATGTCCTATGAAAATTGAATGACTTCACTCTTACGTGGCAAAGAAAGCATTCACAAATGCACTTGTTTTTGTTTCAAAATATTTGTAATAATTTATAATGAATCTTTTGATTGACAGAAGCACAATAATGTGGAGAAATGTGAAATGAAAGATCATTACGTTGCCATTCAAAATTATTTGCAGAAGTCATAAATCTGATAAAGCATAAACATGGACACGGAAAAGGGATATAACATGGTGGTACTTGCTGACACTCAACTCAACTTAGTCTTTTGCCAGTTGAATGGAATCGGGTAGATGGATCTTTTTCTTTCATTCCACTCTGCTAAGGACCATTTAATCTGTTAAAACCCCACTGACACGGTAATTTTTAATTATATTAGGACATGACACTCGTCCAACAGGGACATAGCAGTTTCCTAGAATCATTTGTGCTTCTTAGTGATGAATAATTAATATTTTGCATGTTTCTTTAAGATTAATGAGATCCATTATTGATGGAAAGATTGGGAAAATTCAGAATTATTGGTCCTTGTTTTATTTTTATTTTTATTTTTCTTGTTATGTAGTATTTGTTAATGGAAATCAAGTATCTTGGATGTAGTCAATGCGTAATACTGTTTAAATCAAGAAAACTAATGCTAAAAATTCCCCCACCCCCCCAAAAAAAAAAGGGGGAAAAAAGAAAAAAAGAAAAAAAAGAAAAAAGAGAGAAAAGGAAATTCTGGACAAAGTAACCTTCACTTTAATCAATCCAATGCTAGTAGTTCATGCTGTGTCTATGGCTCTATCGTTTGTCAAAATAAATTAGTTTACAATTACCCCACCCATGTTTCTGGTCCAAAAATGAATACATTGAATGAATTTATTTGACCCCTGGGTATCATTGATATTACTATATAGCAGAGATAATCTAGTGAGATATATGACTCTTGTAAACTACTCAACATTCAATAGTAACCTATTCCTCAAATTAATTTTAACTTCTCCCAAGAAGTACAGTGTGTTTCACACTCAGCAGACATCTAGACGTTGTCCTCTCGTCAATAGCTAAATTTGTTAATGTCCTCGTCAATAGCTAAATTTGTTAATGGCCTCTTTTGTATACATCTAGACGTTGTCCTCTTGTCAATGGCTAAATTTGTTAATGTCAAGTAATGCAGATCCTAATTATTGGATTTGATCCAAATAGTTTAGAGTAGAAAAAATACTGTTGATATTATGTGCTAAAGAAATTTCAGATTTAATTTTCACTCCGTTTGGAGATATTTTTTTATTAGAATTGATTGATTTTAAAGTAAGTAATTGATTCGATTTGATTTGGCAAATAAATTGTGTTTGGAACACATTTTGGATTTAAGAACTGAATTGATGATTTAAGAGAAATGTCAAATTTAACCATGTTAGTAGGAAATGGAAAATATGATAAATATGATGTATAAGAATAAATTTTTCTATATATGAGATTTAAGGAAAGAATATAAAGGGCAGTCCGGTGCACGAAACTCTCACCTATGTGGGGTCCGGGGAAGGATTGGGCCACATTGGGCCTATTTTACGCAACCTTACCTTGCATTACAGGAGACTGTTTCCACGACTCGAACCCGTGACCACAAGGTCATACGGCGGCAACTCTACTGTTGCGCCAAGCTCCCCTTCATTTAAGGAAAGAATGTATTCTCTTTAATTTCCATTGTTTTGGACTGGATTGCAAATGATATAAAAATTCCAAAATTTAAGTTGTTAAATGAAATCAAATGAAACTCATAAAGAATTATCTTAATTCCAAACATAAAAATTGGTGAGGATTCTCATCAAATGAAATCAAATCCATCATTCCAATTGGAGTGTTGAGTTCTTGACTTCTAAATTCTCTAAACTTGATGTGACCTTTTGCCTATCTTTTCTGGAATGACTTCTCTAAACTTCATGACTTCTAAATCCTCAGATTCTTAGACGCTGCTCATTCTGTGAAGGATTGCATTTTCTGTATGACAGAGTTGTTTATTTTTGGTTTATTTTTGGCATACTTACCTTTAATGCTCTTGGTTACCGTTGGAATCAGGCAATGATGAAAGATCAGTTTGCAAACTACGTTGTACAGAAAGTGCTGGAGACTTGCGACGACCAGCAACTGGAACTTATTCTCAACCGAATAAAGGTTCATCTGAATGCCCTGAAGAAGTACACTTATGGGAAGCACATAGTCGCACGTGTAGAAAAACTTGTTGCAGCTGGCGGTACTCAATTCTTGTCCTTTTTTCTTTATGATTCCTTTGTCTTTTACTATTTGTTGGGTTGAGCCATTCCATTTTCCAGTGAACACTTCGGCATTCCAAGTTTTCGGTACAAATTTTTTATTTTATTTTATTTTATTTTTTCATTTCTAAGTTTTTAACCATCTGATTGGATGAGGCAGTTGAACAATTGGTTGTTAAGTGCTAATATGGTATTTATTCAACTTCTCGCGTTTGGTTATAATTTAAATGTTTTTAGGGATGCACATAATGATACCTTGATAATGTCACACATTTGAGACTCTCCTACCCCCTGACGAAAATAAGTTCATTAAAAAAAAGTTGTGTAGGAACATGCCTTGTAGGGAACGCACAATGATATCTTGATTGTCTCCTATTTGTGGGGCTACTTTGTTTTATTGTCCTTTGTTTCTTGTCTTTATATAAAAATGTTAAAAATTACTTGTGGCACAATACATGGAGAATCTTGCCTGGCTTCACGGGCGGAGAATTCCGCCCCAACTTTGGGGGAGGAAAAACCTGCCTGGCTTTGGGGGCGGAAATTTCTACCTGGCTTTGTGGGTAGACAATTCCACCCTATGAAGATTTCATTGCAGCTCCCCCTTTTTCGATTATATGCTATTTTGCATTGTAACTTCTCCATAAATTCAACGTTCACTATTTTACTACGGGAGACATTTCCAAGTGCTACTGAATTTTGATCGTGCTTATTGTCTTTGAATAATTCATCAGTCTGAAATGTTCTCTGATGGGGTGATTAATTGATATCTTGCAGAGAGGAGGATTGGTGTTCTATCTTCGTATTCGGCTTAAATGGCATAGGGAAGTTGTTGTACAGCTAACTGAGGCTAGTATGAGCATCCTCTTTTTCTTCTCTTTTTTCTTGTCTATCTATGGCTTTCTGTTCTTTAGATGGATGGAAGCTGATTTGAAAATAAGAATTATTGGCTGGACTTAAAAAATTTGTAAATTTCTTAGTTATGAGGGTATACCTAGAATCAGGCTAAGCTGAGGCCCGGTGAACTCACTCGATGCCCCGGCGGAGGAGATATAATTACTGTACAAGTTTTAAGGATGTAAAAAAAGGGTGAAAAATCTAGTGAGGTTTGTGATCTGAGACTGTACAAAAACAAAATGTCTCCAGGTTTGAGTCTTTGAAGGCCGGAATTTTTCTTGACGCATGGGGTTGTCAAATTTTTCCTTTCTTTAGTAGATTATTGTCCTAGTGCGGCTGTACTGTGTTTGAGGATCTTTTTTTTTTATTATCTATTTTTTTTTCTCTTGGCTATTTTTTAATTATATATATATATATATATGCATATAAATGCTGCTTGTGACTGTTGTCCAGTGGTTTTGTAATTAAAATTCTGGTTCTATAAACGTGGAGGTTTAAGTGGATTGTTCAAATCAAACGAAAAATAAATTTTGAATTCTCCATTGGGTCTCAATAAAATTTATATATGAGTTGTAACATAGGGTCGTTTGGAGTTTTACAAATTGCAATAAAATTTGTTTTGGTAATTTTTTTTGGTGTTTGAAATACAAACCATAAATTATAAAAAGAGAAGGATG
>QLOD02000002.1:20900586-20915333 GCA_003260245.2 Sideroxylon spinosum
CCCACTGCTAGACATTGTTTACTGTATTTATAAAAATGAGTCAAATGACAAAAAAAAGTTTCTCAGTCAAAAAAAAAAATTTCAGCAAAATCCAGCAAATTTCAGCAAAAATTTCAGCCAATGAGAATAAAATTTCAGCAAAAAGTTCGGCAAAAATTTCAGCAAATTTCAGCAAAAAATTTTAAAAAAATTTATTCACTTCCTTGAAAAATAGAACAATGAGAAAGCAGAAACAAAAAAAAAATTAAAAAGGAAAAAAAAAGGAACCTGAATCGGGAAAAAAAATGAAAAGGTAGATAAAAGAAAAATGAAAAAAAAAAAAGAAAAACGAACCAAATCGGAGTAGAAATCACCGATCTGTCTTCTCGCCGGAGGTAGCACTTGCCGAAGTTCGCCGTGCTTTACGCCGGAGCTTCGCCGTGCTTTGCGTCGGAGCTTCGCCGTGCTTTGCGCCGGCAAATGCTGTTTCCGCTTCAAGTTCTGAAGCTTTTCTTGCGCCGGTAGATGTTATTCGCACAGACACGAAGACGTAGGGTTTTGAAACCCTTTTTCTTGGTTTCTCCCCTTTAATTTGTGTTAATTACAAAAAAAACCCTAACTTTTGTAAAATCGTTAAAATCGTATGTAAAATCGCGATTTTACCGATTTTACCCCATAAAATCGCTATTTTACCTATTTTACCCCGAAAAACGATTTTAATGCGATTTAACAAGGTTTTGCACCTTAAAATCGTAAAATCGTACGATTTTACGATTTAAATCGCGATTTTGACAACATTGACTGTGACAAACATAACTTCTTTCTTTTACTGGTATAGATGATCTTCATGCCTAATATTTGATGTGCTAGGCCTAAATCTTTCATGTGAAAGGATTTAAATAATTCTTACTTCAATATTCCAATCATTTCAGAATTTTCTACCACCATTAGGTTGTGATTAAATATAATATTGCACTTTTATACACATTTTTGTTGTGCTAATTGCATAAATACATTCACTTAAAACTTGAATTTATTGCATAGTTCTCATGCACTTGTTTTTTTTGTGTTGATTGCAATTTTCGAGAATAAATTCTAAGCAATTACAGGCCTAATCAACATAAAAATGTAAGTGGAAGAGTCCCATACGAATGAGAGGCAAATGAAGGAGGAAAAAGAGCTTAAAAAGAAGAAATAATGAATTACCATGGCTCCAAAGGAGAAGGAATTGACCCCAATTTCAACCCAGTGAAGATATGCTGTAGCAGAATTTCTAACATGATACTTTGTTAGTATTTTGGCCATAATTTTTCATTCACAACTTCAATTGATGCTATTCTTTTTGGGTTAGAAAGATGACTCGAAGAGCTACAACTTTTTGCTTTAGTTGAAGCCTAAATCCTTCATCTTCAAGGTCAAAATTGCATCCAAATTAAGAGGAGTGAGTTTTGGTTTCAAATAATTGTCTAAGTCATGTTCGAACCATAGTTTAAACTAACCCCTTGTTTGAACCCTTGTTCAAACAACAGAGGAGTATCAACCTTAAAAATTCAATTTTTTTCTAAGTATAAAAGAATGGTTCTAACCCTTGTTCAAATAAGGGTCTTGTGTGCACCAAGGTTCGAATAGCAGTAAGCACATCCACGTCAAGCCAAAACACTGTTTGGTTTTTGAGCCATAACTTAAACTACAGACCTCTGTTTTAGTTGTTTATTGACTAGTTGGAAAGCTACAGACCTCCGTTTTAGTTGGACTTTGAAGAGAGTC
Source organism: Sideroxylon spinosum (assembly GCA_003260245.2). Classification (NCBI taxonomy): domain Eukaryota; kingdom Viridiplantae; phylum Streptophyta; class Magnoliopsida; order Ericales; family Sapotaceae; genus Sideroxylon; species Sideroxylon spinosum. Next base: position 20,902,333 of record QLOD02000002.1, read on the forward strand.
CAAGACCCACTTCTTCCATTTTGAAGTCCAAAATGAAGCTGAAACACAAAAGTCAGAATCTGCTTAGAAGGTTCCTCGTAACTCAGACCTGTCTTGGTTTTTAGGCTATGTTTAGAGTTCTTAGAGTTGAAATTAGGTGATTTTAGGTGCATTGGAAAGCTGAGAAGGAAATCTAAAACTTTTATGAGAAACAAACCTTAAATGATGTCATGTTGATACATTAAATCCAGCTCGATGTCAGGTCCAAGCAACAGACGAAATTCTGAAAATTTAATGATATTCTTGTAATTTTTAGTAAAAAAGGATATAAATATGAGTTAGGGTTTCAAAAGAGACAGAAGACATTACATACAATATATTTTAGGTTAGATTAAAGAGGATTGGAGAATTTCTTCATATCCTTATATGGGATTTTCAATTTCTTTTGTATTTTGTACTCCTCTTTGTAATCCTGATGTTCTAAAGTAGATTAAGGCGAAGGACTTTGGAATCCTTGAAGATCTTCATGTATTTGGATTAATTGAGGTATAAATTACAATTTAATTCTAATCTCTACCTACTTAGCTGTTTGATTGGTTAATTTCTCTTCATATCCTTTGTTTGTATGCAGCCAAGTATGTTAAGTACTAGTTAGAAATAGTATGCATACTAAGTGTTTGATAGAATGTTTCCATAGGTGATTTAAATACAAACCCTTCATGTTACATGCTTTTCTAGAATTTGTATGCACGCCAAGTGTTTGTGTACATAGTGCTTGTGTTGAGGGTGATTATATGTCAGACCTTTGTTAGAATACTTATATTCCTAGATCAATTATGCATGCTATGCATATTTGATGCTATGCTTCCCTAAATGATCTAGCATTTGGACTTTATTTCTCTAAATTAACCCACATTCTGTTGGTTTGCTTAAATGCATACAGGTACACATGTTCGCTTTCTAAATTAATTCAATTGCATGATGATTGGATGGATTAGCTTTAGTCCCTAGCCTCTATAATTCCACAAATTTTAATTCTTTTCATTAGAGTTGATTTTAATTATTTTTTATTCATTTTGCATTAGATTTAATTGTTGCATCCTAGGTGTTTGATAAAATGCCTAGGTAAGTTTTATTTCCAAAATTCAACCCGATTTTCTTGATTTCTCTTGTGTGACACCTACTAAACAAAAGAAGAAGAATTGTAAGTTTATTATGCCTCCCTCTACGGGTACGATTGGTACTTCACTGTTATAAAATTAAATTACTACGTCAGACCCTCGTGCTTTTAGGATGTAAATCCACATTGTAGAACGAACAATCAGAATGTCATCAACATAAAATAGTAGTGCAATAAAATTACCATTAGAGAACTTTTGAACATGTACACATTGTTCTGCTTATAGCCATGACACACCATAAATGAATCAAACTTCTTGTATCATTGCCTTGGAGCTTATTTGAGACTATAAAAGCTTTTCTTTAGTTTACAAACCAAGTTTTGTTTTTTCCTTTTGACCTCAAAGCCTTCTGGTTTGTTCATATTGATCTCTTCCTCCAATTCTCCATGAAGAAAGGCAGTCTTAGCAATTATTTATTTAAGTTCTAGGTCCAAGCTTGCCACCAAAGTTAGGATAACTCGAAAAGATGTCATTTTCACGACTGGTGGGCAAAGTTCGTCAAAATCAATACATTATTTTTTGGCTAAAGACTTTGATGACTAAACGAGCTTTGTACTTCATAATCTTACCAGAAGCATCTTTCTTGAGTTTGAGTACTCACTTGTTCTGTAATATCTTTTTGCTTTCAGGATTTGAATACCCACTTGTTTTGTAATATCTTTCTGCCTTTAGGAAGTTTCATGAGCTCATAGGTGTGATTTTTCTATAGGAAATTTATTTCGTCCCATATGGCTTCCATCCATTTATTATCATCTTTATGAGAATATGCCTCTTAGAAATTCTCTGGCTCTCTTTTATTGGTAAAAAAAAATATATTTTGAATTAGGTGGTTGGTTGAAGGTCTCTTTTCTTTAGTTGACCTCTTTAACTGAGGTTTTTCAACTTCTGGTACTGGAGGCTACTTTTCTTGGTCATTGCCCCTTATCTCTAAAACATTGTCAACTTCTTATAGATTTTCTTCTAGCAATACTCCTCATTTGTAACACCTGGGGAGTTTGGTACAAGATTTGAAACTTGGACCTTTAGGGACTTCGTAGCCTTCTCTAGTTCAATTGCAATCTGATTCTCATGAAAGAAAACATCTCTACTTTTAGGAAATCTTTTGTTCTTTAAATCCCATAACATGTACCCAAATTACTCATCTTGATATCCCTAAAAGACACTTGGGATAGTTTTATCATCAAGTTTAGACCTCTGTTCTGTGGGTACATATGCAAATTCTTTACAGTCAAATACTCTTAACTGTGAGTAAGAGGGATTTTATTCAGACCACCATTTTTCTAGAATGTCAAAACCCAAAGGAAGTAATGGAGATCTATTAATCAAATAGCAAGCGATAGCAACTGCTTCTACTTAAAATGACTTGGGTAATTGTGTAATCTTAAGCATATATCTTACTTTCTTTATAATGGTGCGATTCATTCTTTCAGCGACACTATTGTATTGTGGGTTACCTAGGACTATCTTCTCATGCTAAATTCCATGGTTAGCACAATGGACTTCAAACTCATTTGAAGTATACTCATCACCATTGTCTGTTCTGAGATACTTCAATAACTTTCTTGTTTTGCGTTCAACTATGGCACGAAATTTTTGGAAACACTGAAACACTTGGTCTTTAGTCCTCAAAAGATACACCTATACCTTTCTTGATGCATCATCAATAGATGTCGTAAAATATTTATTACTATCGAGAGACTGTTTCAATAGGACTAAAACATCTAATATACTTGATTTAGCAAAACTAATTTTCTTCTTGAATGCTTGCTAAATAAACAGAACTCATAAGGATTTAAATTTGTACCTTTAGCAAAAGGAATTAGTGACTTTCTTTCTAAGATTTGCAAACCTTTCTCACTCATGTACTTAAGTCTCTTGTGCCACAAGTTTAGTAAAGATTCACCTTCGATAGCATTTAGGCCATTGGAACAAATCGTCACACGTGCTTTGTACAACGTACAACGTGCTTCTCCCTTATCGATAACCAAGGAACCCTTGGTTAACTTCCATTTGTAATTGCTAAAGTAATTACGAAAGCCTTGATTTTTGAGAGCAATACAGACATAAGATTGAGACGTAGATCTAGAACATACCTCACACCTTTTAATGTCATGGTGCATCCGGAGTTAGTTCGGATGACAACATCACCAATTACAATGATCTTTGACTTACTTGTGTTTCCCCTCTTCAACTGAAAGTACTACCTGTCCTTTAATAACATTGGCTCTAGTGTTGTTCTTTTCCTTCTTCTAGGCATAATCTTAATTCTTCTTTCTCTTTAACTTTCGACAATTCTTAATCATATGATTCTCTCGACCATAATGGAAACACTTTACTTTGGGTTTGGATTGGCCCATGTCCGTGGACTTACTTCGGTCACTGGGTTCTCTACTCTCTCTGTTTCTGCTCTTTCCTCGTCCATATATATTTTGCCAATCAGTTCCTTTCAAACGGTAAGTTGTCAATTATTTAATTAATTTTTTGTTAGAAAAACAAAAGGTCGAAGTCTACATCATTATCCCATGCATTGAGATAACATTGAATCAGTAATTGCATGCAGTCTTATGATCCCAAACTCATCATATATTGTATATATGTTATGAGCGAAGCAAAAAACGGATACTAATAAGAAAATACATTTGAAGATTGGAGCCAAATATAAATTGACACAAAATTATAGGATAGCAATCCAAGAAAACAAAGATACAATAATAGCGTCCTTAAAGATAATACTTTCCCTTCCACCCAATAGCTAGAAATGGCCTTGAATGTATGTAAGCAGCTCCCATCATCAATCATAGCTAACGGTGGATCAAAGTTGCTTGCATTTGGATCAGTACAAACTTTAGGGATTGGCACACATGCACTTGCTGGGCTCCTTGGCGTGTAGAGTAATACAACATAAACTTAATTAATTACTACAAGCTTTGATTGAGTAATGCTGTTGGATTGGAATTTCATTAGAATCCTTTAGCTACCATAATTAGTTCACATTTATAAGCCCATCACTCTAGAATAATAAACTCATTAAATATTTTTCAATTACAATATTGTGATTGTCACGTTATTTTGACTATTTTCTTTTCCTTATTAGAATCTTCTAGTACAATATAATTTTAATCTTGAACCATCAAAAAAGTTTTTGTCTAGCAACAATTTGTGCCAAAATCACATGACAATATAATTTTTATGTAAAAAAATAAATAAATATACAATGTTTGTCATTGGACTATCATTTGGGCTGTCTCAAAAAGGACTCTGTCACTTTCTTTTATTTTTATGGGAATTTTCTTATTAAAATAATTCTTTTTTAACCTTTGCGCCGGCCTCTTGGTTCAAGCCGCGTGGACCATGTGGCCGTACATACTTCTTTCTCTACAATTATGGCAATTCTACTTTATCACCGTCATCATCTTCTACCCTTTTATTCTTTTTCTTTTATGAAATTATCATTTTCTAGTAAGAGAGACAACGCTTGATCTTCCCTAGTTAGTTCCCAAACTTATTAATGTTTGAATCAAATTTAGATTAATTCAGTATGATAGAGTGCGTGTTTGAAGTTGTAAAAATGAATAAATATATAAAAGTTATAATTTTGTATCTGTATTATAACTAAAAAATTTAAAATTTATATAAATTTACATAAATTTATGTAACTTTGTAGACCTCCAAATGAATCCAAAATTAGTTGAAAATCATCACCACGACTATTAAATGATCACCAATCATCTACACCACCACCCAACGCCATTCACTTTGAGTTAGAAAAAGAAAAGAAAAGAAAATAGTAGAGTGTTGATCATCGAATTTTTATTTTTCTTAATCTCTGTTGAGTTTTAAACAACGTCAGTAACTTAGCTCAGTTACAGATCTCATTACACTTGGATGTGATAAGCTGGAGATAATCCTTAACAATAGAATATTTAAATATATTTAATATATATATATAAATAGCGCATGTTAAAAAAACAATCAAGTTAATTAGTTTGTTCAGGCACTTTCCAATTTGGTCACTAGAACATGGTTTCAAGTGTCTAAAATTAGATTTCATATTTACATAGGTGAAATTACACGACCCCAGTTTGACGGGGAGAACAAAGGCCAAAACTCTTCTGAGATCATTTCGTCCCGTGTTGAAATATTCTTTATGGTACAAATACTCCAATCGCTTTGTGCATAAAATACGGCACAACCCAATCCAAAATTGCTGAGACGTTGCTGGCAATGAGAATTTCCGGGTAATGTATACTTGCTTTATTGGCTCGTGATAGTTGTGAACCACACCATTGTCACTTTAGGAAGAAAGTCCTAAATATTTATGGACCTCAAAACTCACCAGTCTAAAATTAAAGATCAACGGACCCAACTGCAGGATGCATTTGTGGACCCACATCCCACTGGTAAATTGTCTTGCGGACTGATAAATGTCCCAATCAATTTAGCTCAAGCTGGTCAATGCCACTAATGTTGCGTAAGTCAATCACGTAATTTGATTTCGATTTCTTTACCAAAGCTCTCAATATTGCATATCCTACGTGTTCTCATTTTAGTTGGCCTAGGACAACTACTAGCACACGTACTTATGTGATGTGAAATGATTCACAAAAGATTGAACAAAGTTACCGCAGAAAAACACTAAAATATTCTTATTTTATATTATCTGGGTGTTGAAAATATCATGAATGTATAATTCATTACATTCATAGTACAATATATTTTATAATTTTACTGACACTAGATTTTGTAAGGACTCCTAAGTTAATTGTACTTGAGGCAGGGGTGGACATGGACTGGGTTAGGTTAGGTTCGGATTAGACTTGTTCGGGTCGAGTTTTTGAGTATCAGTCCAAGCCCAGTCCGGCCCGATATCGGGCTAAAAATTGTGAACCTAAACCCGTCAATCATTGGAAAATTAAAATCCAAACTCGTCTATTGAACCAATCAATAAATTATGAGAAGTCTATTTTTTCTACTAACGAAGTCTATTTTTCATGAAAAGTCTATTTTTCAATCATAAATTATTATGAAATTACATATGTTTGTTGATAGAAAGTGCAAGTGAAAGATACATACTTTGTATTACAGATTGAGAAGAGACAAAAACGGTTGAGTATTTGGGGCTAGGGTTTGTGTGGGGAAGAGAGGAAGAGTGAAACTAGAGTTTGTGTATTAGGAGATGTGGGGTTAACTTACTTATTAATTTCGGACGGGACTGGACTGTGATGCATGAACCCAAACCCAATCCAAAAATAAATCAGACCTAAAAAATTGACCAAATCCAACCTTATAACCTAAATTCCCAAACTCAAGCCCTAAAAATTTCAAATTGGACTGGACGGGTTCTTCGGACGAACGGATCGGCGTCCACCCCTAGCTTGAGGGAGGTAAGGTGATATTTGAAAAGTCCTTGCATTAACCCAAAATATACACAGTATTATAACATGAAAATGCCCAAATTTATATATTTTTCACGTTGGGTTAGGGTGGCTTCCCATATTTAAGATGCGTATGCAATTTCAAACTCAAACGTACAGGATTCAAATATATAAAGTTGTTCTCATTATCATGTAAACGTGTGGTGGAAATATTACTGTGAATATAGTATGACTTTTTATAGTCAAATATTAATTTTGATACAATTTCAACCTTAACCTGCTGGATTGAGAGACACAGTAGCCTCCACTATACATTTTTGAAAAAAATATGTAAAAAAAACATGCATGTTTGTGTACGATTATGCTTTATGCAAATGGCTGTGAGCTCGGTATTGAGTTTCTTGAATATATATATTAATACAAAAATTATTGTCAACACGTGGTATCATTTCAGAACATATACGCAACGAACAAATGAGAGCTCGGCCCCAAGCAAATCTTTCGCCTAACCAATAGTCAAAGATATGAATGCAAGTTTAATTGCAACCATAAATGTTATATTGTAATAAATTCAGTTCATTCATTACAATATCGATGTTTGAGTTAGTCTGTTATTCAACAAGTGGTAGACAGGAAGGTATTCCAAAATATCACATCACACCTGTCACTTTGAAACTTACCATACGCATTGAATTCTAAATGATAAGTCTTAAATGAAAAATAAACCGTCATTATATATGTATGTATACCAGAGATTATAATAATATTTTTTTTAAATCATTTCTACATTAATTTATTCATTCTCTCAACCTATAAATAGTCCACATAATGCACTAAGTCAGGTATGCTCGCTATTGTTAATGCACTAAGTCAAGTATGATCGCTATTGTTAATTGAACTTATACATTCCAACAATTATTTTCTCCAAGCTGGTTTGACTTTTGTATTGGAGAACTTTTGAACGGGAACTTCCCTTGGCCATTTTTTCTGACGTTCTTTTATTTTTCAAACCTCTTTCAAGTGAGGTCTATTAGCGTAATGACAACATGTGAAGGTCCTTTTTATTTCCGCATAAATATAATTAATTATTTTCCTACATGGACTTTGATACGCATACACCAACAAAAAAATAAAAGGCATTCCTCCAGCCTCTTGTTTACTTAACTTGTTTTTCAAACCATGCATTTACGCGGGGCTAAAGAGGTAATTGGCTATAAAAATAAACATTTTTTTGACATATATTTAAAGTTAAGAGTTTTTTTTTTTATGAAAATTATTAATGCACATTAATTAGATACATGTACATACATAGGTATCTCGTGTATGGATAATCCAAACAAACAACTACAAGTAAGTTGAACTGAAACTTCTATATATATATGTGTATGTGTGTGCGTACTCTCTAGTTGTTCTAAGTATCAATAAAATTCAAGTCTTTTATCATGGTATCAATGCGTTAACTTTGAGTCTCTGTGTGTGTCATCGTCATATGTATCAAACACTAAGAACAACCAAAGTATCGTTCAATGTTGAAGCTGAAAGAGGTTTTCTTGGCTCTATCAAAGCATAGGTCACTTCCTAGTTGCTGGTTCAATAAGTAATAGACCTCAGAGGAGTCGTTGGAGAACCGTCGTCACCGGAGACCTCTGCACGCATCTCCTGCCCATTTGCACGTGGGCCTCATGAGCTACACTTCATTTAACGTGTATAAGCATGTGACTCATTGGCAGGCTGCCAGACCACTTGCAGTGCACTCGTCAGGCTCCGACGACTTTCCAGGCATCTTCAGTTGCTGTTTCTTGAACTTTTTTCTAGTCACCTTCATTTCATAGTTACTGTTCTTTTGCTTCCATGGCTTCTGAAATGTCCATTGACCAGAAATAGTTGGTAGTTTAGTTACTATCCAATAACAATTAGCGATCAGGAAATTAAACGGAGCTAACTACATTCAATGGTCCAAAGTTGTCAAGATTGCATTAACTGGGTATGACAAACAAAAACACTTGACTGAGTCTGGCCCTCCTGCAACAGATTCGAAATATGATGCTTGGGTTCAAGATGATACTCACCTAGCTCATTTATATTGGAATTCCATCAAAACCCTCCATTGCTGATATACGTACACATTGACATACGTAAGGACATATGGGAGTATGTATGCATGTCATTTTCTAGTTATCTTATCCGCATGTATAATTTTATCACTAGAATTCTTTCAACTACCATAGTCAGAAAAACTGATTATTAAATATTTGCTTCCTTGAAGTGCGTTCATGAAGAGCTGAACTCTTTGTAACCGTTATTTATAGATATTGACAAGATGCAGAAACAACGGGAATAAATGATTGTGCTTCAATTCCTTCCTGGGTTGGATCCTGAATTCAAGCCAATTTCCATCATTTGTAGAAACTTACTCCCAGGTTACAAGAGCTGCGTCTAGAGATTCATCCATTACATCTGACAAAAATATCCTTCAAACTATCCTTCTTTTTTCCTATTTCGTCCTCAAACTATCAAGCGCACCTATTATATTCTCGAATTATCTAATTCCATTCTAGTTAGTCCAAACACTAACTCCATCCATTAAAGTTAACAAAAAAATTATCATGTGACCTTTTGCAACCCATTCCAAGGACATAATAGTCTATTCATGTCTAGTTAGATTAACTAATTAATTTAACTTAATAATTTAGTTTAGAAGAAAGGGAAAAAAAGAAAAGAATTTGGTAACGGTTATATTTACTATTTTTGAAAAATGAAAACTTAAATATAAAAACGTTTACAAAAAAAAAGTATTTTTAATCTGTTTTTTTTTTTTTTTTTGGTTACAAACATTATTTCAATTTTAACAATTTCTCTATTTTTGTTGTAAAATATGCATGTTTGTGTACTGTTATGCTTTATGTAAATTGTTGCGAGCTATATATTGAGCTAATTCTTCTCGTAGCACTTTGATATGCATACGCCAACAAATGCATAAAAGGCAATCCTATAACCTCTTGTTTACTTTTCTTAACTTGTTTTCGAAACTGTCTATTTGGCTTCGGGGCGAAAGTGCTAGAAAGTTACCAAAGCAAACACATATTTGAAATTAAAAGATAATTGTTAATTCAAGTTAACATTTACCCTTATTTTTAGAAAGTAAGCGTTTCTTAAAAGGACAAAGGTTGTAAGGTGTTGAAATAAAAAATAAAAGAAAAGAAATAATAAAATGGGGAGACAATATAAGTTCTAGGGGATACAATATAAATTATACATCTTATCATATATTTCATAAAGGTAAAGAAGACATTTTTAAATAGGCATATAATGAACGGTATGTATAGTAATAATTTACAAACTAAATAAACGTAGCTACTTATTAAATACTAAAATACAGAATATCTAAAATAGGTAATATATATAAATAATATATCTAAACCTAATATAGAATATTCTAACACCCTTTCTCAAACTTAAGATAGTAAATCAACTTGAATTTGGAAATAAGAGAATTCTAAAAATAACCGAACCGGATAGTAAAATAAGCCATGAATATAAAATCTGGAGCTATGTGACTATTGGGGATGAAGAAATTTTGATGAAAAATTCCCAAAAAAACTTCGTTGCCACTGGTATGATTATCTTTCAGATTGAAGATAAAAAAATAACCAAAATGAATATACAATGCGTGAAGATAGAACAAGAAAGACAAACTTCAAAAATGTTAGAAGAAAAATATTATCACCTTACTCTCAGAGTTGATGGCCAATAAAAAAGACTAACATCTGCTATGTATTATAGTTAATTCCATCTACTGTGAATATTATACCGCCTTTAATATGTTTACAATAAGCAGTATGTATAGTAATGATCTATATACTAAAATAGACGTAGCTACTTATTAAATACTAAAATATTCTAATATTGGTAATATATATAAATAATATATCCTAATCTAATATAAAATATTTTAACACATTCGCTCAAACTCAAGATGGTAAACCAACTTGACTTTGGAAATAAAAGAATTCCAAAAATAACTGAACCAGATAACAAAATTAGCCATGGGAAATAAAAGAATTTCAAAAATAACTGAATCGGATAGCAAAATTAGCCATGAATATAAAATCTGGAGTTATGTGACAGCTGACAGCAAAAAAATTTTGACGAAAAATTCCTAAAAAAATGTCACTGCCACTACTAGATTATTTTTTGGATTGAAGATCAAAAAATAACGAAACAAAATATATAGTGTGCGAAGATGGAATAAGAAAAACAAAACTAAAAAACGTTAGAAAAAAATAGCATCACCTTACTCTCAGAGTTGACAGCCAATAAGAAAGACTAACATCTGTTGTGTAGTATAGTTAATTTTATCAAGAGCAGTACTGTAAATAAGATGAACAATATGATAATTAAAAATCATCCTAAACAAAAAAATGTATTGAGACGGTGAAATACGAAGATATAGAGATCAAAATCGAAATAAAAGGGGTTAGAAAAAAAACCCTAAGATTCGATTCAGAATGTAGAAGAAATAATTCTACAATAATTGTGATGGTGTTATGGCAGAGCAAAACTCCGGAAAAAAAATAGAGAAATAAAAAAAAAAAACACAAAAAGAATGGCTTTGGTTTAAATAAAAAATAAAAGATAACAATAATAAAATGGGGGAGATAATATAAATTCTAAATCTTGTTATATATTTCATAAAAGCTTAGAAGATACTTTTAAATTGACTTACAAGAGCGGTATCTATAGTCACGATCTACATATATGCTAAAATAAAAATAACATATTCTAAAGTCAATAGTTTAAAATAAACATATATGCTAGAATATTCTAATATAGGTAATACATATAAATAATATATTCTAGCTTAATATAGAATATTCTAACATAAAGTAAAAAATTTACACTTTTCTTATCCCACTCTTTAACTCTATAAAAAAATATAATAAATATTATAAAGTAATAGTTTCTGTACACAAATTAAATTTAATTATTTTTTATTAAACCCTGTTATAAAATAAATTGATTTATGGAAAAAAATAATTTATTGTCAAAATGATTTATTTTATTTTATTAAAATCAATTACTATCAAAATAATAATTTATGATTAATTGTTTTTATTTTTTTAGATATTTTGTTAAATTAAAATCAATATTAGATAAACGATTATTTACAATTAAAAATATATTTCTAAATATAATTTATTAAAATAATTATTATTCTTGTTTTGACTAATTTATTTTAATATTTTATTAAAATTAATTTATTTGATATTAAAATAATAATTTATTTTTAGTATAAATAACAATAATTAAATTGAATTACGCTAAAATAAAAAATATTTTTATTTAAATTAAAGTTCATTATTATCATCAAAACAATAATTTATCATTAACACCAATAATAGTTTTCTATCAAAATTTCTTATTGTTAAATATTTCATTAAAATTAAATTAATTAATTTTCATTTTTTTAAACTAAATATAATTTATTATTAAATTAAATAAATAATAAATAGTTTATTAAAATATTTTATTAGAGTAGTTTATACAAGTTAATTATTGTCCTCAAATCAAATATAATTAAATTATTAATTTAAGTCATCATTACAGATTAAATTTTACACCTATAATTCAAATGTAATTAAAAATAATATATTATTTTCATAGAGACTCTTGGCGGGAAAATCCGGGCTATTCAGAAGAATCGCAGCAATTCCTTTTTCATAACTTACTAGAGTAAGAGCTTATATCTTTAATATTTTACACCCAAACGCTGCCTTCGGAGTGTTTTATCGTACATCTAAAAATTGTCCGTGAAAAACCATTGAATGAAAAATAGGTAAATTTACTTCGTAGTGCTTGTTAACGCAAGAGAGAACTAACATACATGGTCCTCGAGAATTACAAAATTCTTCGAAGTCAATTAGGCTTCGATTGGTTTGTTTTTCTATTTTTTATTTTATTTTCTATTTTTTGTTTTTAACTCATTTTTTATTTTACGTTTTTAAAAATAAAGAAAACAGTTTAAATCCATTTGATCACTTGTATATTCATAATTTGTTTTAGAAAATAGAAAATGAGTTCACACATTAAATGAAAAATAACAAAAAGTAATTTTGAGCATTTTCAATCCAAAATAAGAAAAATTTCAAAACAAAGAAAACAGAGTATTTTCTGTTTCCTTATTTTGAGACTTTTAACACATAAAACGAAAACAGAAAACAAAAAATAAAAAAACAAATCAAATGTCATCTTAGTGTTTTGGGGTTGAAAATGCTCTTCAAAAATTAACCTGAGACGATTTAATTGGATTAAGGGTCCTTACAAGATGCCAATCCAAGTCCGTAACCAATGGGTATGGAAGCTATCATCAATTTGTAATCAATATTGTAGATGCTTCTAATATGTTATTCATATATTTAGATAATAATTAAGATGAGATGAGTCGGGAAGTGTAGGAGCAAATCTC
>QLOD02000002.1:20956044-20968544 GCA_003260245.2 Sideroxylon spinosum
ATTAAATTAATATGAAATATATTTTTTAATTCTATTAAATTTTTAGAAACTAATAAAATTAAATATTTTATGAAAATGAAAAAATTAATAATTATAAACAAAACTGCATTACCAAACACAGTTTCAGCTTTCATTTTAGAAAAAAAAACAGCAACAGAAAAACAAAACAAAAAAAGGCAATAGAAAAATAATAACAGAAAAACGGCAGTGTTGTCAAACGGGCCCTTAGCGAAAAAATATCGAATTTTGCTAACAATAATTTTTGTCACTTTTCTGTTTTGTTACATTAACTTCTCAACTCAAAATTACTAAAAGTTGTTGAAATTTGCCAAAAGCTTCTAAAGTTGCTTAAAATTACTAAAAATTGCCAAAAGTTATCAAAAATTTACCAAAAACTCAAAAGTTACAAAAAATTACTAAAAGTTATTAAAAATTGTTATTTACTTCACCAAATGCACCAGAAATTATAACTAGTAATATTTGACAAAATATTACCAAAAGTTACTAAAATTCATGCCTCCAAACGCCCTATTACTTGTAATTTCTTGCACCTAAAGATACATAAATATAATTTATCGTGTAAATATCTCAAATTTAAATTTATAAAATAAACTTACATGAAAAAATATAAAAATAACGTATAAAAATAAAAATCACTTATCAAAAGAGGTTAACATATCCATATTGTGTTTAATAAAGGTATAAAATTTTATTATTTATTATAAATATTATCATATTTTTAAAATATTTTACATAAAAAGTGTTCAAAAAATAACATGGAAAGAGTGAGAAAAAATAAGAATAATTCTCGTTATTGAGCAAATTGAACAGTTGAAAATATCTAAAATTCAACAATATAAGTTTTCCTTATTATATAAATGATACAAAGAGTATAAAAATGTTTGAATTAAAATTTAAATTTTAAGCATATTAAATTAAAATTTTAATTTAAATGTTTATTTTTGAATAAAATTTTATAGAAAACTAAAATTTAAATATATTTTTTAAATAAAAAAATTAGTTGATTTTGTTTAATAACTATACATACATTATTTAATAAATATATATAATTTTATTATTTATTTCAAATATTATCATTTTTTTTAAAAACATTCATTTAAAATCTCTTATGAATAAAAAGTATTTTAAAAATATATGGGAAGAGTGAAGGATTATATATTTCATGTGATGTGACCGAAAAAAACAGACAAATTGGAGAAGAAAAGAAGTAATCCTAACCATTGAGCAAATTTAACAGTTGAAAAAGTCCTAAATTCAACGTTTTATGACTCCTTGTTATATAAATAATAAATGACATTTGTGGATATTATAGGTAGGATGGAAAACTTTTGACAGTCATGACTGTCAATTCATATTCATTGATTTGAGTTTTACATGAATCAACAATTGTTAATCTAATAATGGTGAAGCTTTGATGAGGTAAGACAAATGTTAAAAAAAATAATTCTCTACTTATTTAAAATTGAGAAAAATATAATTTATTTAATTTTACAAAATATAATAAGATTTGAATTTTAAATTCCAAAATTAAAAAGAAAAAATTTGAAATTTAGAAGAATGACATGGTAACTTAACACTCTCTAACCCAACACTGAGCCTTCAGACCCTTGCCTTCCCAACCCAAGCCATTTCAGGTAGAATAAATATCAAATCAATAAATAAATTTGTTATATAGATTTTGGGTAGTGGATACCACACATCTCATAATCTTTACGAAAATTATGTATAAATTCTTAATTTTTTTCACAATATTTCAATCTCGCTCCCTAAAGATTATATTGTAACACTAAGCTAACGTTTGATATGAGATGAAAATTTTAAAAGTGAAAAATTATAGGAGTAATTATTACACATAATAATTAATGAGGTAACAAGTTAATCGTATTTGTATTTAGATTAATATAGTATATATTATCCAATCATAATTATTTTATATTTGGATTGTTAAAAATTTTGAAAAAATAAAAGTTAATTGTATTTCAAATGAGTGTAAACTGATCGAGGAGTAAAAACTAATATTTAATTTTAGTAAAAATAATATTTAATAATAAATTATTATTTATCAGATATGATTTTGATAAAATAATTTATTAATTTTAGTTTGATTAAGTAAATTGTTATATAATGTTTATAATAATTATTTATAGGGGAACTTATCTAGGGTTTTATGAAAATGTAAATGAGTTAACAATTGTCCATGCCTGAAGACACAGAAATATAATTTGGTATATAAATAGCTCAAATTTAAATTTATAAAACAAACCTATATAAAAAAAGTGTAAAAATAACCTATAAAAATAAAAAATATTAAGCTATAAAATTTTGTTATTCATTAAAAATATTATTACTTTTTTTAAATAGTATTCAAAAAAATTATGGAAAGAGTAAGAGAAAAAGAAAAATAATTTAGCTATTTAGTAAATTCAATAGTTAAAAATAATATATATATATATATATATTATTTCAATTTCAAATTTTAAAATTTGTGAGTATTCTTTGACTTCTCCTACAGGGCTGCACAAACATGCCATTGTATCAAATCTTAAGGCAAGCCAGAGCTCACGGCCACACCCCCACGGGAGAGCCATGTAGGATAACAATTGAACCCGACGAATCCAACAATTCGAACCACCCTCACCCCTCCCAGATCAGCCCATCGTCTCTCCGATGCCACATGAGACAAATGTCCATCGAAAATTATGATTTACTATATAAATATTTTACGGAGATAAGAAAAGATATTATTTTTTACTACTCGTAACCGACATCTTCCACCAATCATAATTTATGCCAATATAATTGTTATCCTTTTCTTCGAAGTAATATAATAAAGAATAAAAAATTTTCTAATAAAATTTACCTTCCGAAGGACTAACTACAATCCTAATTTCAACTAAAATCCGAAGGACTAACTAAGATTTGTAAGCTGGCTTAGTTTTGTGTACATTTATTTGTTAATTACTTGAAGTAAATGGATGCACATGATGCACCGGATTTCACGGAGGGTTATTTAATAAATAATTATTATTTTTCTCAATCAGATGTCAACATTATAATTTCCATGCATTCAACGGTCTACTATGGAATTTTTTTTTTCATGAGAACACAAAGGAGGGATTCCTTGACTAATTCTTTTATTTAACGAATTATATTCCCGATTTCAACTACAATCTTAACGTCAACTAACGTTTGTAAGTTAGGTTTGTTTAGTGCACATTTATTTATTTATTGCTGGAAGTAAAAGCATTCACTTGATCTCTAATGTTTAGACATTTTTTTTGGTTAACTCCTAGGTGGTAGTTCAACGTTAAAATTTTGAGTTTTATCTTCACTTATCATTAGTTTAAATTTTTTCAAAGTCACTGACGATTTAGATCATTTATACTATCAAAGTATTGTGACGATGAAACTTGGTTGATTTAATTTTCGAATCTTCTTGAGGTTACTAGAGGGCTTAGATCATGTATATTATCAAATTATTATGATGATAAAACTTGGTTGATTTAATTTACTGTGAATAATCCCACACGTTGCAATTAAATAATCAAATCCCTACAATTTCGATCAAAGAGCAATTAATTCGATCTTTCCATTAACCGTTACATACAATCATTAGACTAACAGTAAAAAGGTAATTTCTTTTATAGCTTACCTCTAGTGTTACTTTAATCCCTCATGTTTCAATTATAAGAGTCAAATCTCATTTTTTTATGTATATTTTAAATATATTTTATTAAATTATTTTTAATAAATAATATAATCTAAAAGATATTTTATTAAATTATATAACATATTTTATATTGAAATATATTTTTTAAAAGTTTTACTATGTGATTTTTAGAATAGATTCACTTATTGATTCGCTATAATTGTAACAATTATATATTTCAAATGCATTAAGACTTAAATTTAAAAATAAAAAGAAAAACTTAAATAATTAGGTTTAAACAATGGTTTAAAAGTTACTTCTCTTATCGTAACAACCCATGATATTTTTCTAATTTAAATACACAAAAAAAAAATACTAAGGTGTATTTTTCTACATTTTTAATTTTAAATTTAAATTAATCTTGTTGGCCATCAAGTTGAAAAATTAATTAACAACACTTGGTATTTTGTGTTGTTTTTATAAATCCATTATTTTTATACATATAAAGTTGGATAATTCTTTTTTTTTTTTCCCTTCTCACAAAATCAAAATTGTACGTGCGCCTTCCTTTTTTTACCATTCTACTCTTTTTTTTTTAAGATAAAAAATTGAATTATCTAATCTCTTATACATATATATAAATTTAATACTCTTTTTTTTAGTTTTATTTTCTTTTATCCCATATCACCACATAATTACAACATCTATTTTTTTTTTCCTAACCTATGTCCGTTAGATACGTAAGATGTGATTGTAAGTAATGTGAAATGAGTTCATAGATTCTTAGAATGGATCAATTTTCCTATTGATTCACTATATTATAAAATTTATATATTTCAAATACATTAAGAATTAAATTTTAAAAACATAAACAAAAAAGATCTAAATATTAAAATAAGTGAATATTAATTAAATCGAAAGAAATTTTTTTTTTCAATACTCTAGTTTTCCTATTCTATTACATTTTGTCCTACATCGATAGGTAATCATGATTATATATATATTTTTGCTTTTATAACCACACTAAAATTTTGACATTTAAATGATGTGAAATGAATACATAGGTTTCTAAAATAGACCTAGTGGCCTATTTGTCAAATTTAAATTAAATATTTTAAATATATTAGGGATTAAATTAAAAAATACAAAGAAAAAACGTCTAAATACCTTGAGGAGAACATTGGTGGCATGTTAACTTAAATTCGGAGAATATTAATTGTAATAGCAATAATTAAATTGAGGAGTACCTTTTAACTTATGGACTCGAATTATTCAGGCTGTGGCAGCTGGAGCAAGACCAATTCAGATTACAAAGGTTACTGAGAAAACCACTAAAGGCCTTATCACTATACTAGTTGGTTACACAAATGCTGATATGGCTGGAGATATTGATACTTGCAAATCTATTTCATGTTATTTGATTACCTTTGTAGGAGGAGTTATGGCATGGCAATCGAAGTTACAAAAGTGTTTTATCCTTTCTATTATTAAAGCAGAGTTTGTAGCAACCAAAGCATGTGAAGAATTGCTACGGATGAGAAAGTATGTTGAGGAAGCCAGATTTTGATAATGTGTCTTAACCTAACTCAAAACCCATTTAGGGCAAACAAAAGACTCAAGAAGCCTACTGTATTTAGATTAAAAAAAAAACAGAGGGATACAATAGTGGCACGAACAGGAGAATAGAACAAAAGGAAGTGTAGAATTTTGGTTTTCTACACAACAATCTTTGAATAGCAATTGCTAGATGATTAACCATTGGATCGGCTTCATTTTAACAGTGGCTCACAAACACAAAGATCTTCAATCTGAATGATGGAGATGTTGTTTGGAGTGCTCTGAGCTGGCAAATTTGAGAAGAACAAAATTGATGTATTTTGTAAGATTTGTTTTTGAATCCTCTTGTATTTCGGGTTTACCAAGAATTTTATTCTTAAGGTTTGATATTGGTGAATACTTCCAGCATTTTGACAAGAGAGAACATATTATAATACCTATTATTTTGATAGTGGAAGATCTGGGAGAGGTTAGATTCTTGTGGAGTTTTTTTTTTTTTTACTCTTCCCATTAGAGAGATTTTTCCCCCTGATTAAAATCTTGTATTATAGATTTGCTCTATTGTTTGTTTCTTTATATGTTTACACAAGTTGGGTGAGAGAGTTTCTTTATTATGATTTAATTATTATTTATTGTACCTCTCAATCCCTTTAAATACGTGTGTGGAATTGATTTACATGTGTCTTTATATATATCTAAAAATTCACGTGTACTGTGCTAGATATACCAGACAACTCGCCTAAATAATTGAAAGTAGATGGCAATATATGTAGCGAGAATATCCACACAGGAAACTCCTCTAAAAAACTTTCACTAAAATAAACGTTGGTTACAAACTCAAAGCTGTCGATCGATCGACTCATCGACTCAATACTCTGTTTGACATTTGCTCGAATCCTCGATGCACCAACTCATCTATCGAAAGCCCTCCGACTTCTCGAAGGCACAATATTAACTCTTCAATAGCTTTGCTGAATCCTTAGTTATCACAAACCTCGAATCCGAACTTCTTCGAATCAATACATTGAAAAGGTTGGCTAAGCAATGGAGAGAACAATGGACATGAATTGCTCACAATGATGATTATTCTCTTTGTCTCTGGCTGTGTATTAAACCCTAAATACGTCCCAGCTTATATATCATACAAAACATGAGACGAATAGGATTAACTTAGAAGATTTAAAGCCAGAAAGTCACTTTACGGGAAGCCTGCACCCGCGGCCTTCCCGCGGACATCCTGCGGCTATCCCGCACGGCCAATTCCTCTATTCTCCACTATCAGCTTTATCTCACGGCTAACTGTAGCCTTCCTACAGTCTTCCTGCATTAATGTACTTTGCAGCTCGTTCAACTTCTTTTATGATTCTGTGTTTATCCGTTTTAGGTTTTCTGAGATCTTTTGACTTCTAAAACTAACTCATGACTATAGTACCTTAGCCTATACTAAGTCTTAAGGTCACAAAACACTTTGACACAGATTGTTTTATTATGGATTTGCCAATTTACAATAATATCCCTAACAATCTCTCCCTTTGGTAATCCCATATCAAAACTCAACAAATCTAGTTACAAGTAAATTAAACCAAGTCTTAGGTCTCAGAAACCTTTTTGTAATGATTGTTCTGCCTTAATTAATAACCCTGTTTGCTGCACACTTAAGCAAAAATATCAAGGCATCTTGTGGAAAGCAACAGTAACAGTGAGAAGTCCAAAAGTCAGCTCAGATAACATAGATGAGTTCAATGAAGTACAAAGTACAAATCATAACTCTCAACAGCATAAAAGAAGAAAATAGAAACTAAAACAACCACAGCCAACTCATACAAAACAAACTCCCCCTTTTTGACTGGAATTGACAAAAAGATAAAACAACTATCACTGAGGAGCATCAGCACCACCACCATCACCAGCGTTGTCCCCACTACCTTCATTATGGGCACTACCACTATCATCACCTCCCATATTCGGGAAGAAATCATCACCAAAAGGATCTCCAAAGATATAGGCATAGGTGTTGAGATTCTACTGCACATGATTTAAAGTAAGATGCATCTCATTCTGACGGACCTGTATGGCTTGTAAGCGTACATCCATCGCTATTTGAACTGTCTGAAACTCCGTCTGGTGAGTATCAAGGGTAATGAGGCACTGATGCACATTATCCTAGAACATGCAGTTCTCCCCTTAAATGGATATTAACATAGAACCCAAAATATTCAAGTCATACATAGGAGGAGCACTGGAACATGGGCTTGGAGTATCAGATGAATGAGGAGGAGTCATAGGACGTGAGGGCATACAGAAAGGAGCAGGTGTAGGTCTAGAATGTGATCGACGACGACGGGCAGACACATGACCAATTGGATTGGGCATTTTGATCAACTGATAGTTAGAGGGACACTCAACACCTTGGGACAATAGATAGTGGGTAATAAAAAGACCAAAAGGCATGGAATCAGAACGAGATGTAGAGTCACGGCCAGCAACGATTGGCTGAAACATAAAGAATGGGTGATCAAAAACATGACCCGTGATAATGGAGTGAAGGATACGACCACGATGCTCAGTGACACCAGTGATATGGAACGACAAGTCAATAGAATTAACTACATACAGATGTAGCATCTTATTAATCTTAGACAATTAACGATGAGGACTACTCTTCCCACCTCAATCCACTCGGCCTTCGGTGAGGACCTGAGCAATGGTCTGAGCAGTTTGACCATTATTATCCAAGACAAGCTCAAAGCCAACATGATCATGTCGAGGTATATTTAGAAACTGGGAGATAATAGATGTGTCATTTCAATATTCACAAACTAGACATAAGAATGCAAGACACTAATAGACAAGTCAACCATGTGCATATTAACATAGAATTCATGAACAAGTTCGGTAATAGCACATTCATGAATAGGACCCTCAGAACCAGAATAATTAACATAATTAGTCCAACCCAAACGTTCAAAGAACTGTTCAACAGTAGGAAAATCACGTAACACAAGAGCACGTTATATAATAATAGGATGATATTTAAAGATAGTAATGTGATTGGTTTGTTTAGTGTCGCCCCTAAATCGATGGGCATCAAAAGTGGGATGGGTCCTACATCTAGGAGGCATGATAACATAATGAGGACAAAAAAAAAAAGAAAAAAAACTTAGGAAACCGACAAACTAGACAGAACAAAAAAAACTAAATTGAAGATGAAGTGACAAAACTATAAAGAGACCTTGAAAGGGAGAGGAAATACGTGACCTGGAGACTTGGAGGACGCGAACAGAGGCGAGGTAAACCATGAAAATGACGTCAAAGCCTCGAAGGGGCCTTAAAAGGCCATTATCGTAGGAAGGGTGCACCCGCGGCTTTCCTATGACTTTCTCGCGGGGTTCATCCAGTGCAAACATCGATGCAGTATTTTCCCGCGACTCAGAGTGTTCTTCTGCTAGGATCCCTTGACACTCCCTCCCAGTTTTTTTTTTCTAAACTCAAGTTTAAAAAGCTCATAACTGAATATATTCCGAGTTCTATATCCTCAAAAACAAAACAAATCACAGTTTCAAACTTGGAACAGCACATAAAAGGATATGAAGTTCAATCCAAAAATCTTTCTACTACATATGTCACATGATCTTCACACATGTTATAACAGTGATAAAATGCCTGTGCAGTGTGTGAGATAAAGTTTATGAACAATCATGTTCAATACTGTTCACATACTCGCATGGCATACAAAAATACTCTGTTTGAACTTTAGCATGTATAGATAATGCACTTGTACTTTTTGACTTATCTCTCCATAGTTTATTGTTTTCAACTAATCACCAAATTTTTCAAAATTCATCCACCAATTTTGTGTCCTCGGCGGCTTTCACACACTTATGGGTAGGCAGCCATCTTCCTGTATCGTCAAACCCAGAGGGTGGTTATTTTGATAACTTGCACGTCAACAAGCTAGCTGCACACTATCCCATTGGTAGCCCTTTCTAAGTGATTTTAATTGATATAACTCAAGATTAAACAATAGTCCAAACGAGAAGTTTAAGAGCCAATTGAGTAGTGAAAAATTTTTTCATGAAGTTCAAACCTTAGTTTATTTACAATAGGCACACCACTACTATGACAAGGAACTTCAAAACATAGGGTTCAAGATCACGAAGGATTTTAAATTCACATCTTCTATGTAAGTATCAAGGAATACTTCCAAGATTTGATAGTGTATAAGAAGAAATAGTCCTTAAAAAACTATTCATTGATCACCCTTTTTCCCTCAAGTATGAAAATAGAGTGTGTATATATATATATATAGACAAAAAAACTCAAGGGAAGAAGAACCATGCTCTTCAGTCTATGGAACAAATACCAAGAAAAGATCTGAGTGATTCAAATCTAAGGTGATCCAAGGGCCTTTTTAGGATGTCAGCTAATTGAAGTTGAGTTTCTATGTGCTCGATGGATATGGTCTGTTGTTCAACTAGCTCACGAATAAAATGATACTGGATATCTATGTGTTTGGTATAAGAATGCTGAACAGGATTCTTAGAAATATAAATGGCACTAAGATTGTCACATTCTGTTCCATTCCATAATATGTCAACATTTGTTTCATTCAAAGAAGTTGGGCGCAACAACTACCTATAGCTATGTACTCTGCTTCGGCTGTGGATAAGGACACTGAGTTTTGTTTCTTATTACGCCATGAAACCAAGCTAGTGCCTACATAAAAACATCCACCAGATGTACTTTTTCTGTCATCAACACATCCTGCCCCGTCAACATCAGAGTACCCTACTAAAGTGGCATTAGTTTCGTGAGAAAACAAAATACCATAATCAACAGTCCCATTAACGTATTTGATTATCCTTTTAACAGCATGTAAATGAGACTCCTAAGGGTTTAGATTGGAACCGGGCACAGACACCTACACTAAAAGCTATATTAGGATGACCGGTGGTAAGATAGAGCAAGTTACCTATCATGCTTGTATAAGGTGTGGGATCTATAGCTTTGCCAGAGTCGTCTTTGGTTAACTTAGTGGTAATGCTCATGGGAGTCCTAGCATGTTTACAATTGTTAAACCCAAATTTTTTAACAAGGCCTTTAGCATATTTGGATTGTAAGATGAAAATCCATTCTCCATCTGTTTAACTTTTAGACAAAGAAAAAAGTTCAATTCACCAATCATACTCATTTCAAAGTTATCTTTTATGTGTTCACCAAATTCATGTGAAAAATCTGAAGAGGTGGACCCAAAAACATTATCATCAACATAGACTTGTGCAATCAATATGTGATTGGAATCTTTCCGAATAAAAGTGTTTTGTCTGCATTACCCCTCATAAAACCAGACTCTAGTAGAAAAGTGGTGAGTCTCTCATACCAAGCTCTAAGAGCTTGTTTGAGTCCATAAAGTGCCTTTTTCAGTTTGAAGACATGGTTTGGAAAATGTGGGTCAACAAGCCCCTTAGGTTGCTCTACATAACCTTCCTCGTTTAGAAAACCATTTAAAAATGCAGTTTTAACATCCATTTGAAATAGTTTGAACTTTAAAAAGCAAGTTATTGCAAATAGTATTTTGATAGACTCCAATCTAGCTACAGGTGCAAAGGTCTCATCAAAATCAATACCCTAAACTTAGTTATAACCTTGTGCCACTAGCCTAGCCTTATTCCAAATTATAGTCCCAAATTCAACAATTTTATTCTTGAAAATCCATTTAGTGCCTATAACATTTAAATGTGAAGGACGAGGAACAAGAACCCATACATCATTTCTAACAAACTGCCCTAGTTTTTCTTGAATAGCATTTAACCAGAAATCATCACTCAGGGCCTCATGGACATTTTTAGGTTCTAAATTTGAGACATAACACAAGTGAGATACCTTATTTTGTAGTTTTCTTCTTGTCTTTAGTTTGTCCTTCAGGTCTCCAATGACTTAAGAATTTGGATGATTGAGTTTGATTCTAGAGGATGGTTCTAGTTCTATACTTTCCTCAACATCCTTGAGTGCCTCAGCACTTGCATCAATGAGTACTTCATTTTGTTTAGCAGGTGCATTTAGGTGAAATTCTTCATCAAATGTTGAGCAGAAACATATGAATTAGTATCATCAATTACAACATTAATAGATTCCACAAACAGTATTAGTTTTTAAGTTGAAAACTCTAAAAGCACAATTATTAGTAGAATAGCCTAAGAAGATTCATTTATCGCTTCGGGAGTTAAATTTACCAAGTTGTTCTCTATCCCAAAGGATAAAGCAATTACTCCCAAAAACACGGAAATATTTCACACTAGGCCTCTTACCATTCCATAGTTCATAGGGTGTCTGTTTGGTTCATGGTCTAAGATACACCTTATTTACTATGTAGCATGCTGTATTGACAGCTTTAGCCCAAAACCTTTTAGGAAGTGTTTTTCCATGGAGAAGTACTCGAGCCATTTCTTGGAGTACTCACTTCTTTTTTTCAACAACTTCATTCTGTTTTGGAGTCTTTGGGGCTGAGAACTTATGCATTATGCCGTTTGTATCACAGAATTTGGTGTAAGAAGAATTTTCAAATTCCTTCCCATGATCTGTTCTGATTCAAGTGATGCAACCTATCCTCCTTTGTTTTTCCTGTTGCAATCTTATACATAAGTTTCTAAAAGCATAAAAAAATGTCTGATTTCTCAGCAAGAAAATTAATCCAGGTAAAATGTGTGTAATCATCAACAGCAACAAGAATATACTTTTTTCCACCTATGTTTTTAGTGCGTGTGGGTCCCATTATATCCATGTGAACCAAATCAAGTGGCTCTTTAGAATTTAAGCTACGCCCCCTTTTGTGAGCACTTTTGATTTTTTTACCAACTTGGCATGGCCTACACACATCTCTGTGGTCTTTACCTAATTTAGGTAGACCTCTTACTAATTCGGACTTAGACAATTATTTTAAAGCTTTAAAGTTTATGTGTCTAAGTCTTTGGTGCCAGAGGTCTAACTCGTTTAAGGATGTGGAATTACACACAAGACCATTTAAGTCAGCTACCCCGAAATAGTTATCAGAAGTGCGAATGCCATTCAAAACAATTTTTCCAAGAGGATCAATAATTTTGCAATCAGTATTTGAAAAATGAACAATGTGTTTAGCATCGCACAACTAACTTATACTAATCAAGTTTGCCTGAAGTCAGTTTCGGTGATGGAAGTACATCCTATGTTTTAGGAAAAACAAATGTAAACTCAGAAATACTTCACACTAGGCCTCTTACCATTCCATAGTTCATAG
>QLOD02000002.1:21008000-21028192 GCA_003260245.2 Sideroxylon spinosum
CTTAAGGGATAGGCTTGTTATTTTCAAGTTACTTGGAGGTTTATAAGATTCTAGGCTAAAATCTCGCAAGAGGCTGTATGGATAATTATAATGGTAATTAGCTTACTCGAGGTTAGTATCGGCTCCGATAGTTCGATTGTCTAAGTCTGACTTTGAAAATTTTGTCCTTTCATATTAGTATATAAGTTAAAAAAAAAAAACAAAACCAAACTTGTGACATACTTCTTTTAGCATTTATTACATCAAAAACTAACCTGGTTATAATATTCTATAATTAGCACGATTCGGTTTAAAGAAACACACTTCTTCTTGCGTTTTTTGAACCAAATTCTTTTTATATTTCATTTCTCGGCCTTGTTGCCGTTTGCTCTTGGGCGCCCAATTGCCCAGCTGAGCTTAGTTTTTTTTTTTTTTTGGTCCAAAAAAAATTCATTTTTCCAAAAAATTTCTTTTTTGTTGCCCTTTGTCCAAGGTGTTGCCCAAGTCCAGAGACTTGCTAGGCTTACTCCAGGACCGGCCTTACTCAGGGCCAATCGAGCAGATCATAACCATACCAAACGTGAAAAATTATCTTGGACTCGGTTATATAATGTTTTATTAAGCTTCAAGGGTTCTCGAATTACATCCTATCAATTTTTAAAAATTTTAAAATGTTTTAACAAAAAAACAAAAGGTTTTTATTCAAATCTATTCGATCGGATGAAAATTTGTCCAAACAAGATTGTATTTTTTTCTACTTTTTATAATTCATAATTTACAATTCAAACGTAAAAAAAGTATAACTCAAATATATTTTATCTCAATTTCCATAATTTCAGACCCGCCTTTGATAGAGCCCACAACCTTGACTTTTTATTTCCTTTTATTTTATTTTCATTTCGTGGACCAACAAATCTTTAACATATCTGAGACCTTCTTTAATTGTTCTATGAAACTTCGAAATATTATTCAATAATTTGTGCTATTGCCTTTGTTGGTCACTTGCTTCGATTGACACCTGTGGGGATCCTCATGTGATTTGTAATGGGTGGCAATATTTAATGGGGTAAGTTAGGCAGTGCTGGAGACGTGGAGGACGCCAGGAGCGAGGAAGGTTGCCCCATCGGCTACACGTCGGTTGTAGACACGTGTCGGACTTTCCGTTTACTAGTCGGGAAGATATTCGGTAAGCGTCAATCGACGTTGACATCTGGTCCCATACGTGTCACAATCTCCTCCCTCCTTACGAAGACGTTTCATCTCGCCCCCGCTGCCCCCCCTTCTCAAGCCAATGCGTGCTACCCACTCTCCCATCGCTACCTCTTCTTTACCGTTGAATTTGAACAAATTTACCAAGGCATGTTTGGGTAACATTTGTGCTTATTAACTTACAAAATAATTTTTTAATTGAAAAAATATATAATGTTAGACTAATTTAGGCAAGTTTGAAGCTCCAAAATTTTAAAAAAAAATATGATGCAAATAATTTTTTGATGTAAAGAGATCAGTAATCAAATCACGTTTTTTTTAGAGAAAAATAATTTTGATAAAATTTGTTTTTGAATTTTTTGTGCAAATTTTTGAAAATTATAGAAATTTTATCAGGACTTGGGAGAAATTTTATTACAATTTATAAAAATTTGTTAAAATTTATAGATATATATAAATTTATAGAGATTCAAGGTTTGTTTGGTGTTATAAAAAAACACCGAAAAATTTTAAAAATCTCTAAAAATAATTTATTTTTATCTTACTGCACGTATTACGAATCCTCCATTTTATCTTATTTATCTCATTTTTTACCATACTAAACAACCTCACTTTATATAAATTAACACAGTTCGATGTAAAAAAAAAAATTTGTTGTAAAATTGTAAAGCTTGATACTCCAACGAAGTCCTTGGTGGATCAAAAGTGGATTCAATTTTGTTTTTATACTAACGGTTGCTGGGGAGGATAAATTTTAATAATAATTAAAAACTGGTTTAATGTGTCAATCCATTTTTTAATGTTTGGCAAATAAAATTTAATTTTTTGATTGAATTTGTTTTAATATCTATATAATAAATTAACTCACGATTTAACACTTATATATCAGTATAGATGATTGAGATTTGTTCATTTTAAATGAAC
The DNA here is from genome assembly GCA_003260245.2 of Sideroxylon spinosum. Lineage (NCBI taxonomy): Eukaryota > Viridiplantae > Streptophyta > Magnoliopsida > Ericales > Sapotaceae > Sideroxylon > Sideroxylon spinosum. The sequence goes on from QLOD02000002.1 coordinate 21,010,113, forward strand.
AATTGATATACCTTTAACCTGAGATAAAAACTACTAATTGAATAAAATAACACCAATTTTGTATATTGCGTCAGATTTTAAATTGATAAAATTCGTTTAAGCGAATTGATCATTCAATTCGAACGGTTTTTACCAAAAAGGGGAGCGTCACGTGTTGTCCAAAGATAATAGAACGCGTAGAACTACTACGATCAAAAACACGAATCACTCTATTGAACGATATGTCACGTGGCGAAATCCTCTCCAACAGTTGGAGAAAGAACCATAAAGAAGAGCAAAAAAAAAAACAGGAGGCGGGGGGCGAAGGTCCGTCCCAGGACCACATGATGCGTGTCAGGAAAGGAAGGCCGATTCGTCCCTGCGTGTTAGCACCCCATTGGTCCACGTAAAACAATTCGAAAATAAACAAAAGTCGTTTCCACGTGGTAATGTAACCAGGGGAGAGAGAAACCGATTGATTAGATGGACGGTGAGGATTCACCGCCTTGCCCTCGGGGTCTACATCACACCAACTGTACGTGTCGGATGCTGCTGCGACGGTGACGCCTCTGACCCCACCGTCTGGTCCCACCCCTCTAGTAGAATGCGGTCTCCGTCTCTGCCCAAAAGCTTCTTTATAACAGAGCCTGCTGAGAGAAAAATCGTATCCTCTCTTTCGCCCTTTTTCTCTTGTAACTTTCACGAGGTTCGAATTCGGTATTTGAATCGAATTCTGGGTTTTGAAACTCAGAAGAAAATCAATAGCTCGAGAGATTTGTGGTTGGGTTTGTGCTTAGGTCATGGCCGGAATGTGTCGCGGAGTCGGTGGTGAGACGGAGACCTCGGCGCCAGTTGAGCCTAGCTCCCGGGCGGCTAGGCGACGGAGAATGGAGATTCACCAGTTTAGGTTTGTCGCCGCGGATGTGGCTCTATCTCCGCTGGAGAATGGAAGAAAACGCCAGAAATTGGGTGTTTTTGCGCAAGCTGCTTCGCCTCCGCGGGAGTGTAAAAACGCGGTTGAGAATTGTTTGACGAGCGACGGTGAACTGGTTGAGGTCGGAGGATCAGGGAGGAAGACAGCGAATCGGTTTCGATCTCCGATATCGACTGTTCGATTGGGGCGTCATGTGCTTCGGGAGGGCCCTAAGTTCGGGGTGACTTCTGTCTGTGGGAGGAGGAGAGATATGGAAGATGCTGTTGCAATTCACCCATCGTTTTACGGACGGAACCGTTTGACTCCGGCCGATTTCGACTTCTTCGGTGTTTACGACGGCCACGGTTGCTCACATGTATGTTTCTCTTATCAAATCCTTCAGACAACACAATTTCTCTGGTGTAATTTTTATGGAACATTCCGCTGATCTTGCTCTGTTTCGATTTCTGTAGGTGGCGATTAAGTGCAGAGATCGGTTGCACGAGATAGTGAGAGACGAGCTACAAAGTCGCGATGAAGCTGCGTGGAAGAAAACGATGGAATGGAGCTTCTTGCGGATGGACGAGGAGGTGACGAATTGTGGCACTGGTGTCGGTGCTACGAGCTCCACCTGCAGGTGCGAGCTTCGGACTCCGCAGTGCGACGCGGTTGGATCGACGGCCGTTGTCGCGGTAGTTACGCCGGACAAGATCGTTGTCTCCAATTGTGGCGACTCCCGTGCTGTGCTTTGTCGGAATGGCGTGGCGATTCCACTCTCCTCCGATCATAAGGTGAGAGACCTCACAGATTTAAAAATTCGAACACGAATACGATTCGATTTCGTGCCCCTTGAACTGTCTCACAGCTAAATGATTGAGATCCAGATCTCCGGTGACGGAATCTGTTTTTGAGTTTTATTCTCTACGTCTGACGCTAATTTTTCAAGCTAATTTCAACAAGTTAATTTAATCGAGTCTTTGGTTTTTCGTGTCATTAACAGCCGGATCGACCGGACGAACTGGATCGAATTGAGAACGCCGGTGGACGAGTCATATACTGGGACGGCCCAAGGGTGCTCGGAATGTTAGCAATGTCCAGAGCTATAGGTATGCATGCTCTCAAGCCATGAATCTGCCTCGTATCCCTTCAGTACAAATTACATGTTCTGAACCATTTGTTCTCCTACATACATGTTCAGGTGACAGTTATCTGAAGCCCTTCGTTATATCTGAACCGGAAGTAACCGTAACGGATCGAACGGCGGAGGACGAGTGCCTGATCCTAGCAAGCGATGGGCTGTGGGACGTGGTGTCAAACGACACCGCGTGCAGCGTCGCAACGATGTGCTTGAGGTCGCAGAAGCCAGAGTCGCCGGGGAGTGAAGTGAAGGTTAGCGCCTACGGCAAGAGCTCCGACAAGGCCTGCTCGGACGCTTCGATTCTGCTTACTAAGTTGGCTTTGGCGAGGCACAGCACGGACAACGTGAGCGTCGTCGTGGTTGATTTGAGGAGGCACCGATAGCCTGAACGTGTTTCTGCTTTCTGGCCACTAAAGCGTTTTTTTGTTTTAAATTATGGTGTTGTATATTTGTGTTGGCCTCTTTGAAAGGAGAGAGTGATTTAAAAGAAACCCGAACATAAGACCATTTGATTCTAATTACAAATGCTTCCAACCAATCCAATCTTCTTGCATTCGAAGCATTTACAACAACTCTATGAATATGTTCACATGAACATTTATGTCCACATGATTAATATTTTTCCCCCTCTATCACCTCTTGTTATAGAAGTTGCCCCCTCAAAAAAGAAAAAAAGAAAAAAATAACAACTTTGAAAGAAAAAAGAATGATTAAAAAGATCTTGAGATTTCGTTCTAATTACAAATGCTGCAAGCAGTACGGCCTTTTTGCATTTGAATCATTTACGCACGAGGTTAGGGATATATTCATATAAATTTTGCAGTAACATTATTGTTGAAAGTTTGATTTGTTCGGTTGTTTTTAGGTAGTTATCGTCTTTTTCCATTAAATGTTGACAAAAATGTTGAAATTAGGAAAAATTATTGTTGAAAATATGTGTAGAAGTTGAGTTTTACATCGGATAAATAGAAAAAATATTGGATTTTAATATATAATTAGGTGGTTCATTACTTACATGATTTAACTTTTTAAATAGATATGAGTCATTTAATATATATTGGGTTCATGGGATGTGTGGATTCTGTGGATACTCTTCAACGGGTTGGGTTTATGCGTGTGTGAGAAGATCTTATGCGGATCCAAACTCCCAATAAATGGTATCAGAGTCGATGGCTACTGATCTTTGGATGGACTTAAAAATCGATTTAGTAGGCTTGCACAGAGACTCTCAATAGGGTAAGAAAATCCAAGGAGGTTCTCGATGGAGTAAGGATGTAGGTGGACTCATCGCATGAGCTCCATGATGGAGTAAAGAGGGAGATGGTTCTTGATCGATGGAGTGTGTGCTGAAAAAGGTCCAGGTTTAATTAAATCGCTGTTTAAGGAGGCTCTCGATGGAGCAAGAATGCAGGTGGACTCGCTGCATGGGTTCTCGATGGAGTGTGCAGTGAAAAAGGTCCAGGTTTAATTAAATTGGTGTTTAAGGAGGTGTTTAAGGAGGCTCTCGATAGAGTAAGGATGCAGGTGAACTCGCTGCATGGGCTCTCGATGGAGTAAACGGGGATGGTTCTCGATCGATGGAGTTGTGCGATGAAAAAGGTTCAGGTTTAATTAAATCGGTGTTTAAGGAGGTTCTCGATGGAGTAAGGATGCAGGTGGACTCGCTGCATGGGCTCTCGATGGAGTAAACGGGGATGGTTCTCGATCGATGGAGTGTGCGGTAAAAAAGGTCCAGGTTTAATTAAATTGGTGTTGGAGAATAAAAAAATCATGGATTAAGGGGGAGTTAAGTGGATCAAATCGAGGAGGAGTGAAGCCCAAAACATGGTTCACACATGAGGGGGAGATTGTTGAAAATATGTGTGAAAGATGAGTCCCACATCTGATAAATAGAAAAAATTTGGACTTTAATATATAATTAGATGGTTCACCACTTACAGGGCTTAGCCTTTTAAGTAGATATAGGTCATTTAGTGTATATTGGGTTCATGTGATGTGGTGTGAACTCTATGGATATTCTCTAACGGATTGGGTCTACGCGTGTGCGAGAAGATCTTATACGGATCCAAACTCCCAACAGTTACAATTCGGCGAAAAAATATTTAAAGTGATTTTGTAATGGTTTAAAAAATAATAACATATGTATTCTACGTATTTTAAGTATTGAATGATTAAACAATTATTTGTTTTGATTGCATTTGTATTACGGGGTGGCATGATCTTAGCCGATCAACTTTTTTAGAGATAGAAAGAGAGAGAGAGAATGACGCTGTGAAAGTACAAATAATGGAGGAAGAAAGTTATAATTGTTCTTAATTTCAATAAATAATATTTTGAATTATCGGATGTTGTCTTCCATTGGAGGCCATATAAGGATGTGAAAAATGGTATTTTTTTGGGCAAAATTCTTCAATATATATATATATGCATATGGTTCGCTAGATGCATAGTGAAGAACGAGCTGGGGATCATGTAAGAGCAAAGATAAATCGTAATAAAATTTAGTGTCATTATGATTTTAATAAAGTATAATTTGATAAGTTTTCCTTATTTGCCACTCATTTTTTTACCTATATATATTTGGAAAGTTTAGCATGACGAAAAATAACAAAAAAAATAAAGTTTGGGTTATTTTTTGATGTTTAATAGGTAAAGTTTAAATTACGTTTTTCAGAGATGAATAGTAAAAATTTTAGACTTTTGTGTTAATTTTTTGAAGAGAGAAACCGTTGGAATGGTTTTTAAGTTCCGTCGGAACGATTTTACGTTAAAATTTTTAAACTTTTGTATCAACTTTTTAGAGAGAGAAACCACCGGAATAGTTTTAAGGGTTCGTCAGAATGGTTTTACGCCAGTCGTCCAAATGGAATGCAATAGTGGGAAAACTATCGGAACGGTTTGGTAATTTCTGTCCAAACGGTTTGCAAAAAATATACAAAAAAATATGAAAAGTAGGTGTCATTTGATAACCTAGAAGTTCATCTTGACATTCCAAAAAAAAAAAAAATTTGTCCATTCGGTTAACGGAATTTTAGTTATGTAATTTTTTTTAAAAGATATCAAACTTTTTTTTAAAATTTAAGAGGGAAAATAAAAAAAATTGTTGCACCAAACACCCCCTTGATCATGTTGAGAAGGTTCTCTTTCTTCCTTTTTTTATTTTTTTATTATTATTTTTTTTAACCGGGATGGTTTGGGTATCTCATAATTTGAAAAAAAAAATTAAAATTTTCATTAGAAGTTAATATTTTATCAAACGTATAATTTCATGTTATGAAAAAAATTAAAACTTTTATAAAAGATTTAATGTTTTACAAAACACACAAAAGCTACCAAATATATTATATTTAAAAAAATAATTAAATTTTCACCAAAATTTTTTACCTAATATGTGACCTGGAGAGAATTTTAACTTTTAGGGTTGCCAAACGCGTCCCATTTGATTTTTCTGGCATTAGCTAATTCGATTGATGATGAGATTTGAGAGAGTATTTTTTACTTGGAATTATATATTAAATTGAGATACTTAAGCACCACCTTTTCCATATAATTGGAGGGAGAAATACTAATCAAGATTGGGGACATAGGACAATATGTAGACACCTTGAACGCATCTCCTTTTTTTTTTTTAACTAAAAATAAAAGTATTTACCCCAAGAAGAAGATGCATATTTATTTTTATGTTGTACTGTTTTAATGTAATAAGTTTGAATATACATGGCACTGTTTTACTGAAAATCTGTCTCTATTTAACCATTTTTGATTCATTTAGTTGACTATAGGGATAACAAGTGTCTTGTATTTGGAGGGAAATCGTCAAGGATATAAATTATTTTCTTAAATTATTTAAATTAGGTGATATTTGATTTACTTTTTTATTTTCTTTTTTCATTTTATATGTTAAAAGTCTCAAAATAAGTAAATAGAAAATATTCTATTTTCTTTGTTTTAGATTGAATACGTTCAAAACAATTTTTTTATTTTTTATTTTATATATAAATTCATTTTTTGTTTTTTAAAACAAATTTTAAAAACATCAGTAACTAAATGCGTTTGAGTTGTTTTCCTTATTTTAAAAATGTAAGATGAAAAATAAGATTAAAATAGAAAATAAAAAACAAAAATAGAAAACAAAAAAAACAAATCAAATGAAACATTAAATTTTTTTATCAATTTTTTAGTAATAGCTTATAAAAATGAAATTGGGAATGGCTTTTATTAACTTATAATATTCATAGAGTGTTAAGTTTGTACCAAGTTTTATAATATTGGTTGCATTTGGAGTAAAAAAAAAAAAATTATAAAACTCTACCCATATCTTCAAATTCTTATAAAATTTTTTTTATTTTGAATTATGTAAATTTCTATAAAATTTCTACAAATATTTATAAATTTTTTTAAGTTTCTACAAATTTTTTCAACTCTATCAATCCTAACAAATTCCAATAAAATTTCTACAAATTTTAAAAAATTCTAACAAAAAGTCAAAAAAGATATATCAAATCCGTATAAATTATCTGTTCAAATAAATTTTCATTATTTATCTCTACTTTTTTATTTTATTAGTTACATTTTAAAAGGTCAAAAAATTATTCAAACTGATATTTTAAAGAAACTTCAAAAAGTTCCAAAGGGAGGATTATCAGTTCGATTTCATTGGCTCCTAAAATTGATAAGTTACCAAGTCTAGCTCAATTATAATTAAATCATTGACACAAAATAATAATAATAATAACAATGAAATAAAACCTAAACGAAAAGAAATGATTGGATTTAACTGTGCACGTCGAATTGCGTTGGTGGATGTTCAGCGTCGATTGCAGGTGGTTGATGTGCCTTATCCATATGTCTTATCTAAATATACTATCAATAATCCGTATTTACAGCACTAACAAAATTAGTATTAATATTTTTGTGTAGTTGAAACTTTAGATAAAAAAATTTTAATCAAAAAAAAATTTATTATAATTCATGAATTTTAACTTCTTTTCTAAAATTTAAGCTCTACAACTATTACATGTATTTTGATCTCTTGTTTTCTAAATAATTTTTGATAAACACTATAAAAGAAAATACAAATTATAATGTTTTAATTTGAAAGATTCAACTTCCTAAAAATTATAATTGAATAGAAGTTTAGTTAATAATTTTGATTTACATATAATCTCCATTCGTGAAATATAGTGAAATTTAAAATACCTAAACTGTTTTGTGAAATAAATAGTTGTAGGGTCCACCAAAATAAGAATTAAGTGAGAAGGTAAAACTATACAAAAATATAAAAATAATATCAATCGTTGAATGAAAGAAAAAATAATAATTAACTATTAGATCTTAGTTTGTGATGGAGATATTCTAAAAATCATGTTTTATTATATAAATATACTAGCAATAACTCTTATCTATAATACTCTAAACAAAATTAATATTAAGTTTCTTATATAGTTGAAATTTTGGAAAAAAATTCAAAAAAAAAAAAATTATGATAATCTATGACTGTAATTTTTTTCCTCAAAACTTTACGTCTTACCAATTATTACATATGTTTTAGTCTTTTTCTCCATTTTTTTTATGATAAGCACCATAAAAAAAATACAAAGGTTTCACTTTCTAGAAGTTATAATTGGATAAAATTTAAATTGGTAGTTTTGATGTGCATATGATTTTTATCCTTAAATATGGTGAAATTTAAAATGCCCGAGTTTTTTAAGATAGGCGGTAGTGGGATCCACTAAAATAGGATTTGAGCATGAAGTTAACACTAAAAAAATAATCTCAATTGTTAAATGAAAGAAAAAATAATTTTTAATTGTTGAATCTTAGTTTTTGAGATGGATATTTTTAAAAATCGTATTATTTTATTATATAAATATATACATATTTATTAGGAAATGATAAATGTACTCTTTTACTAATTTTTCTCATTTTAAATTATTTTTTTAATTAAAATTATTGTGAAGTAGGAAAAATTAATGCATCAATACAAATATCTCTATCCTATTTATTTATGTATTGTTTATTCCTTTCAATCATTATGTGGCAATATTTCCCAAAAAAAAAAAAAAAAGTTTACAACAATTTGTGTAGTCATAAATATAATTGTATTCATTTAGATATGTTGAATATGTATATTATTTCGATGTAAATAAATGATCTTATCATTGGGAACATGGCCGAGGAAAAGAAACTTATGTACAACTAGCATCAAAAGATAATCGAGTGGCTTCTGCTCCTTGGTCTATTGTTGAGTTGCATCGGGCTGGCTCATCGCCTCAGCTCTTCAAAGTGCACGGTCGCAATCCTAAGAACTGTAACTGTAGGATTGCCTGTTATTCTAACTTCACATGTCAGTGTCAATAATATTCTATATAATAAACCAACTTATATAATGTGATAGCTGTCCTGTACCGCATAGATAGAGAGAGAGAGAGAGGGGGGAGAGAGGGAGGGGATTGGTGGTTGGTGGGTTCCATGTGTCTTTAGGCACGGAATGTACCTAGTTCTATATAATAAAACACATTTTTTGACGTGACGTTTGTTTTGGTAATCAAATTTTATCATATCATTGTTACTATCTTTTTAAAATTTTGAAATTTGAAATTTAAATCTATATAATAAACACATATATGTTGCATAAAAAGAAAAGGTGATACTAATGCGATAGATAATCCGTAATTTACAGACTCATTCACTAGTCTTATAAAATTGCATGCCAAACTTTTAACTTTATCTCAGATTTTCTTAGATTTTAATTGTTTAGTATGTGGATGATAATAGCAATATACACTACTATTACCCTTCAATTTTTTTTTATATTTTAAATAATAAAATTATTTTTTCGAATTTTGATGAATAATATATTCTGTAGTAATATAAAAATACATAAAAAATTTAAGAAAACATAAAAGAAATTTAAAAAACTTGACAGGCCAGCCAGCTAGGTAAGCTGTTGGTACGATCATAGAAATGTAGAAAGACACATGGAGTCCCATGCTGGGCCGGCAGGGCCTATTAAGTTTGCCGGGCCTCCATGACAGGGCCCAACGTCTAGGCCATTGGTGCCTATCAGCTTTTATTTATTTTTGGATGGTAAACTGTAATTAACTTTTTATTTTATGCTATTTTATTTATGTATATCTTAAACATTTTTTAATATGTTTCAGACCCCAATTAATATCTACTTATTTCTTGAATTGTGATTGTTTAGGAGACATTTTTTAATTAAAAAATAAAAAAATAAGGCCTAAAAAATAAAATCAGTACACTCCACAGCTAGTTTCAAACATTTGGCAACGAGTAAGACTAATTTTTTTTTTTAATAATAACTTGCGAAATTAAAAAAATTATTCACCTATTAATAATTTTACAAATTAGCATAAACGTAGTAGCATTACATGTATTTTTAATATAATTTTTAATTATAGTTTAGTCATTTGGAGAATAAAATTCATTAACCCTCCCCAATTTCAAATTTTCAAATTTTTAGTGTGTATTTAGAGTGTCAAATTTCGTCAGAGAAATTTCTAAATTCCTCCTTTTTTTAATTTTCTTCAACTTTCTCTACGCAAAAAATCTTTTAACTTTTTTTCAACTTTTTAGAATTTATACCAACTTTATTCAACTTTTATCAACTTTTTTACATTGTTTGAAAAACATACCAAACAGCCGATAATTCAAAATTTATTTTTTTTGTCACTTATTTTATTTTTTATTTTTGTGATTTTTAGTTTTTGTTTTTTTCCCTCCCTGAAAGATCCATCATATTAGGCCAAAAAAGCCATGCAATTTTTAAAATGAAAAGATAAAAAAAAAAAAAAAAAATAACTTGAAAACTGCTGCCAAAAGGATTCTTTTACAAAAATTTACTGACATTGTATGAACAGCTTGCAATACCCTTAAAATATGAGAATTTAAAATAGGCAAGTTTTTTTTTTTTTTTTTTTAAGCATCTCTGTCAGCCTTTTTGCTTCGATTTTTGCCTTAGGGGTTTGTTGTTTGGCACACGAGGGTTTCATGTGAAGGGTAGGTTATTGGACTGGAGTCGATGACGTGGCCCATGAAAACGAAAAAAATTATAAGTAAATGGTGCAATTTTCATTTGAAAAACCTTCAAACTGGTCCACACTGTTCCTTTATAGGAAATTTCAGACAGCGACAACGACCATTGACTTCAGGTCAACTTAGGAAAACAAACGTTTGTGACTTTTATGGGGGCAATGGCTTTACATTTTCCACAACTTTGCTTTATCATAGTGATTACCACGACCCTTCATCAAACCCGTCATAGTACAAATTATACAAGGATTGAAGTTGTTTTGTTCTTTCGATCATTAGACCTCCATACACGATGTGTTTGGAAGTAAGAATAACAAAAAATCAATAAAAATAAGCCTAGACTACATATCAAGTCAATACAAGGAAATTTCGATTGCTATTACATCCATCGACTTTTGACACTATGTCAAAAATTCACAGAATTGCGCTACAATATCTGATATATGAGAATGGAATAAAGTAAAATGAAAACAATATTTTTTGAATTTTTAAATATTTTAATGAATTTTAATTAATTTAAATATTTTCTAAATACAAATTTGACCTAAAAACTGATTAATGGACAAAATAATCATTTTATAGTCTGAATTCATATCAGGCTAAAATTTGTTTAGTTATTAAAAAATACATTAGTGATATTTACTTCGTCTTTTGGGTAGTTTAAAATGCGAATTTGGACAAAAATGACCTAAGGGTAAAATCGTCAGTTTACAATTTGAGTTCAGATTAAGATAAATTTTCTTAATTATTAAAAAACACATCGATAAATATTTTTTAACTTTTTGAAAAGCTTAAAATACAAATTTGAGTAAAAAAATGAACTAAGGATAAAACTATTATTTTACCATTCGAGTTTATATTAGATTAAAATTTGCTTAGTTATTAAGTAATATTAATGAATATTTTAATTAGTCTTTCAGATGCACAAAATACGAATTTAAAAAAAAAAAAAAGAGAAATGAAGCTAGGAGTAAAAGAATCATTTATAACCCGAGTTTGGATCTAGTTTGAAAATAAAGTCAGTAATAAAATGGTTATTTTACAACCATTTCATAATCCAAATCCTGTTTCAACTACTTTAATTGGCCAGTTAGGTTTGATATTTAAACATTGGTACTAAGGATGCGTTTGGTAAACTAAAATTTGTTGAAAAACTCTGAAAACTTTTGAAATTCTTTGTTACACTTTTACATTTTCTTTCCCTATAAATTTCAAAAAAAAGTAACATATCTACTAAAAAAAGTAACATAACTACAATTCCGTTAATCGAATGGAAATTTTTTTTTTTTTGAAGATGTTAACACGAAGTCATGCGTTGTCTTTTTTTTTTAGTTTCTGCATACCGTTCTGACGAAAAGTACCAAATCATTCCGATGGTTTGGTCACTATCAAAAACCGTCCTGACGGAATTTTAAAACCGTTCCGATGGATTCAGCCATGTCTTAACAGAATCTTCAGACTAGTCGTCCTGAGGGACAACAAAACCGTCGGGACAGAATTGGCACTATTGCTCTTCAAAATTTGTAATTTGGGTTAGGCGTACCAAACTCCAAAAAGTAATTCAAACCATATTTTTCGTTGTTTTTCATTATTTTTTGGTGTTCCAAACGCACCCTAAGAAAGTTTAGATTGGAAAAAGAAAAATTTTGATATTCAGTGTTTAAGAAAAAATATCAAATTTGACTTTCTAAAATATTGATTTTGCATAAAGAAATCGATAATTGTAATTCAGGTGATAGCCATTGAAAATTACATTTCAAATCAAAATTTACCCTAATCTACACAGTTAGGCAATTGGCAAAAGGAAATTTTGGAATGAATGGTCAAAAATACCCTTACCATTCCTAAAATCAATCTCTTCCCTTCTGCTCCAACACAACGAAAATTGTGGAAAAATTTACCCTAATCTACACAGTCAGGCGATTGCCAAAAGGAAATTTTGGAATGAATGATCAAAAATACCCTTTCCATTTCTAAAATCACTCCCTTCTTTCTACTCCAATACAATAAAAACTATGCAAAAAATAACCATTTTACCGTTCGTCTCTGTTAAATACATGACGGAGCTGAAGACTTGACTGTAAGTTGGCTTCCTTTCATACTTTTCATCCTACATATAATTTAAAAAAAAAAAAAACACACACACAAAAATTTAAAAAACGAACCAAGGGTGTAAAATTGTCATTTTACTATTCTAGTTTATATCGGATAAAAATTTACTTCGTTATTAAGTAATATGAATGAATATCTTAATTAGCCTTTCGGAAACCCGAAATAAGAATTAAAAAAAAAAAAACATAGAGGTAAAACAATTATTTTACCGTTCGAGTTTAAATCTAATTCGCAAATAAGGCCAAGAAGTAAAATAGTCAGTTTTACAATCTAAAAGAGTAATTGAGAGAAATTTTTTATTAAATAAATGAGTTCTATATTTTTTATTTTTATTTTTTTAATTTGTGAATCAAATTTTGAATGTAATGAAATAACTATTTTCATCACTTAAATTATGAAATGCCTTTTCTCACTTAATGTGAGAATGACTATTCTCATAAAATAGCATTATAACTTATTTTTTTTTTGAAGTCATACACGAGAATGTACTAAAATAAAAATGAAATTCATTCTATTCTTACATACCAAACATAGTCTTATAGCATTTTGGAGTTTCAAATTTATGACCTCTCGAAAGAAACTACTGACTAGCAAAACTAAACCCAACCAACAAGTAAAAAAAAAAAAAATTAATAGTAATAATAAAAGGTAGAATTGCAAACTAACCAAACATTGAGAAACTAAAATTCATTTATGTTCGTTTAACAAGTTAAACGAACAAATTTTAATTAAATTTTCAAACTCTATAAATAAACAAATCGAGTTCAACAAGAGTAACTTTGAAGTTCATCAATTACACAAATAAGCTTATTTATTATTCGTGGATATGCTCGTTTAGTTACTTGTGATTTGTACGTAAGGCACGAATAGTTTTATTTAAAATATTCGTGAACAAACTCATTTATTACTTGTGAATAAATTTATTTAGATGTTTGTGAACAAATTTACTTATGATTCATAAATAATTTTGTTTAAATTTTTATGAACATGCACAATTTTTTTTTTTTTTTTTATTCAAGTGAACATAAAGCTTAGAAAAGATAGATTATTTTTGTTTGTTTGTTAAACATGTTTATTAATAGATTTGAGAGTAGATTTATCAAAAAATTTATGAATAGACGTAACAAAAGGTTTGCAAACAAGCTTAATAAAACTCGTAAGCGATTCGACAAAATCTCAGAAGTATGTTAATTTGTTATAACCAAATCGAGCTCAAACTTATTTCTCGACTAATAAGCATAACTTAAATATGAGATTTTGAGGTCAATTAAAAATTTGACTAGAACTCGAGGTCACCAAAAATATTACCAACGAACACTCCAACACTTGCTTTGGTTGGTTTGGAGCCCTAAAATTGAAAAGTAATATTGGTTGGTTTCTATAGTGCATTCAAAATTCATGGCATGGAGTAATTAATTAGCATCAATATAAGGATATTATTGACAACTAAATAAAAAAAAAGTATAATATTAACTTATTCTCAAGTCAATTAGCACAGTAGATTATTACTTTGTTATCTAGAAATTACATAAATTTTTATTGTAATCCTACTTTTTATTTTATTTTATTTTTCTATCATATATATCCTTTTTGTGTTTGACTAAATCTGTTATATAATCTAAAAAAAGAATAATTTAAATGAGAGAATTAATTACATAAATAGAAAAACACTTTGAAATTAGGTTTGGTCCAAGATATATCAAATACAAGTTGATGAATGGTATAAGAAATTTATATAATTTTTGTTTTTACTCAATAGGGACGACACCACAGTGGGGTCAGTTGGCCCAATCAGCCAATCAAATATTTCCAATTTTTTTCTTTTATATTTAAATTTTTTTTAATAATTTTGACCCCATTAATTTTTTTTTTTAACCCATCAAAATAATTTTAAACTAATCCCAACTAGCAGTCTTGAGTTAACGTGCCCTAGGAAAGATAACAAGAGAGAGAGAAGGGAAGATATTTATTCAAATCTTGGATACGACCAAAACAAGATCACAATGACGGAAGAAACTTTGAAACAAAAAGCAACGAAGACAACGCATATCAATCATAAGGTTGTAAAGCTTTCGTATTTGATAGCAACCAGAAGAGTTTTGGTATCTCTATACCATGAATATATAAGGTATTTGGTATCTCTCTGACTTCAATCTTCTTTTGACTGTGAAAATTGAAAGCCTTAATAGTTAATAGTTAATAACTTAATATATTATATACATGACACATGTTATATATTCATGGCACATGGATAACAGGATGAAGTAGAGAAAGTGGAACTGTGGTCCCCTAACCCCATTTAAAATCTCACGGATATACATTGTTAATATTTTGTGCAGATTTTTGATTGTGTAAAAGATTTTTTTTAAAACTATCCTCGTTACAATGTAGTCCCAATTTTAATTTATATACATTTAAAAGTTATTCTAAATTTATGAGTATTTAAGGAACTGCTATATCTTATTTTTTTTAAATAAGATTCAAAATTTTGATTTGTATTCTTTTTATTATTCTATTAGTGGAACAGATATGGACAAACTTTAACAAGAAAATCAATCATGGTGCAAGATTCATCTTCAACTCAAAAAACTCATAAGAAGCAAAGTTGTGTTGATTTGAATAATCTTCTGTCAGCTCCTGGACTAAGATCAAAAGCCTCTAATTATCATCCTAATGAACAGGAGGAAATAAGAAGAGCATATCTTCAAAAAGGCTTTTGTCAAACTTCTAGCCACATTCCCTCAAAGAATGATTGGTGGAGCTCAACATTGATTTAATCCCGATTGTTTTAAAGCAAATGGGAATTGGTTAGAATACTGTATAGTAAAGGATGCAGCATTTTCTCTATTTTCCTACATATTCAGGACAAACACTAATTGGCAAGTAGGAGGTAATGATTTTTGTGATAGGTGGATTTAGAGCTAGGAATAAAAAAGATAGGCTACAAGTTCACGTTAGGAACCAAAATAGAGTTCATAACCAAACTTGGAAGAAGTGTGAAGATTTGATGAATAAAAAAAAAAACATATTCGAAGTATTTTCTATAAGCATTTAGAACAAGCAAAAATGCAATATCGGACTCGTTTAAATGCATCAGTCAATTGCATAAGATTTTTTTTACGCCAAGGGCTAGCTTTTTGTGGTCACGATGAGTACGATGATTGAAGTAGCAAAGGAAACTTTCTTGAGCTTTTGTGATTTCTAGCTGATCATAATGAATCCATCTTGGAAGTTGTGTTGCAAAATACTCCTAAGAATAACAAGTTACGTCACCATAATATTCAATAAGACATTGTGAATGCTGCTATTGTTGAAACTACGAATGCCATCATAAAAATCTAGAAAATGAAATATTTTCTATTTTAATTGGTTAGTCTCATGATATATCAGTTAAAGAACAAATGGCCTTTGTTTTGCATTATATGAATAAAAGGAATTATTACAGAATGATTTCTTGGTATTGTTTGACCACACTCAATTTGTGTACTCTCTCTCAAGTATAAGAGGGTGGTCGTATTTTTTTATCTAGGTGAGCCCTAGGTGATCTCCACAGGGAGCAAGTTTGTATGACTACAGATGGAAATGCGTTTTGAAAGTGCTTGCAAAGAATGATAAAAAGAAAAGGGAAAATAAAATCTTTTGAGTTTTGGGAATTGGGTTCGAAAACAACTTCTTTGAAAATAAACTCAACTTTAATTTAAAAAAAACTAATGAAATGATGAAATCTAAGTTATGAAAAATTCCTTTGATTGAAAAGACACTTAGCCTCAATCTATTCCTGTAGTGGCATCAAGATGTTGATTTGGATGTTTTTACTCAATCTTACATCCATACATGTAGTGTAAGATTGGAAGATTTGTCATTAAAACTTATTTGTAAAAACACATAAAGTCAAGGTTTTGAAATAGGTTTCAAATTCATTGGGACATTGAACCGAACACTTAGTTTGCAAGACCATCAACTCATAACCAAGGTCTAGTTAAAACAGTAGTGATTCGATTTCAAGGTATAAACCTAATTTCCAGGCTTTTTACAAATCATTCAATAATTATAGTTCTTTGAAATTCATATAATCCAAATCACACATCTTTTCGCCACTACGATCCTAGATTGAAACCAAGGATGAAACTTAGCCTATCATGCTTAAATTGACAGTTTGAACAAAGAAACAAACACAGAAATTTTCCATTGAATTCAGACTTTAGATGGCAATAGGAAATCAAAATTGAAACTAAAAACTTGAGATGAAGTAATTAGAGAATGAAATTAGATAGGATACGAATTCACTTATAAAACTTGTAACCCCAGGAGAGAAAAAAGATGAGAAAGCTTTTTAATCAACCCTAATTCTATTAAAACCAAAAAAAACATGTGTTTAAGTCTAACCTAAAAATGTATTTATAGGTCACCAAACGACAAGGGCAAAATAGTAACTTTACAAGTAAGATAAGACATGAATAATTCAACTTTTGTACACAGAGGGGCGCCAGGGATAGAATTAGGGTACCCAGGCAAGGAGTGGGGTGCTTGCCTGAGAATCTAGAAAATGTTGAGCTCTCTGGGGGTGCCTGGACTGGTATGTAGTGCGCTTGGATTGGCCGTCGAGTCACCCGAGTTTCAAGGTAGGGTGCCTGCCTGAGAATACTGCAACTTGTTTTCTCCCTGGGGGCGCTCGGCTGAACTCCCTCAGTGCCTAGAGCTTCTTTTCTCTCCTTTTTTGCTCTTCTGATCCTTTTTTCCTCTCCAATGCTTAAAATTTCCTTATATCCACCAAAAAAAGGTTAATACCAGCACAATCCCATGATAACAAGTATTAACCTAAAAATCCAATAACTGGTGGAAAACAAACACTCAAACCGCTCATGAATGGGTGTTGAACCATAGTTGTATAGCAATTTATACTAACAATCATTGTTCATGTATGAGATACCACTACTTTATCTCTTAAGGTTGTAATTGAATCTTTGTTTCTAAACATGGACTTAGTCTATCAAGTGTCTGTGGGCAAGGTTATGTTGGATCTAGTAACATGTAAGGTGAATTTAACATCTCATTCTTACCCTTTGCTAATCTTTGGGGGAAAAGTGGCCTAGGTACATACTCATCTGTTTGATTTCTTTGCCTACCTACCGTATTCTCATTAACATCCCCTTCTCTCTTTGATTTTTTCTCAATTTTCTTCCCTTCATGACTTTTCTTATCACTCTTGTTGTTTTCTCCTTCTTCTCCTTCCTCAACTTCTACCTTTCTCGGTTCCTCAACCTCCCCACTATCCCTTGATCCTATCTTAACGTTTGGCACATTGACTATATGATCAACTAGTTTCTGGATGACTTTCCCACTTCTCAAAGTAGTGACAGATTGTACTCGTTCATGTGGGGTAGCACCTAAGGTTGATGACTCAGTAATGTTCATCCGACCTTTTGGGTTTGGGAGAGTTTGTGCAAGAAGTTTGCCATTTTGAGTGGTACTCATGGCTTATGCAAATTAGAAACATGTCTTCTAATGTCATCTAAAGCCTGAGTAAGTTACTTATTAATGTTCAACTGCTGATGCATGAATCGATTCAAAGTGTCATCAAAAGGCCTCTTTTGCATAGCTTACATTACAACAAGGTTGGGTTGCTGAAATTGGGGTAGTGGTGTGGGAGGTGGTTAAAATGGTTGACCCTGATTATCATTCTTCCACGAGGATTTGGAGCCAGGTTCCCCCCTTGGTAAGTGACATTCCCACCTTGTGGATAAGAGGGGTTTCCTTGGCCCCTATTCTGAAATGGGCAGTTTTGGGTGATAGAGATATAGACTATAAGACATACTTTATGTTATGTTTTTATATATTTTAATGAGAATTTCTTTTGAGCAATGAATGCCATTTACTATATTT
>QLOD02000002.1:21028292-21045840 GCA_003260245.2 Sideroxylon spinosum
GAAAAATAAGAACCCTAGAGAAACTGCCAAGAGATCCCACCATCTTGTGAGAGAGAAGGAAGGTATTTTCGGGAATATGATAGAAGGCTGAAGGTTAAGATCGAGCATTCGAATCAAAGTCAACAAAAGTTTTCTCTATTAGATTTGTCGAGATCAAACCAGAGAGATGTCGAAGGTCTGATCTTGTTCTCGTAGTATAGAACGGTGAAGAATTTTTTGTATTAATTATATACACTATAGCCATGATCTTGGGGTTTTTCTGCGTTCCCCAACATTGGGGCCATTGATGTAAGATTGATCATAAGCAATCTGTCTAAGCAAAGGGAGTTTAGGGCATGAATTAGCATCATGCCCTATTTGGTCACTAGCAGCACAAATCACCCTCACCTCAACTAATTTTTCCTTGTTCTTCAGCTCTAAAGAATCTAGCTTGTTTTGCAAAGTGGCAAACCTAGCCCACATATCATCACTCTCACTTAACTCCAATTGGCTAGTAAGTGTGAGATTCCTATGTTTAGAAGAAGAGGGAGGTCCAACTTCCCAATCATTGGAGTCTTCAGCCACCATATCAAAGAAGTCCATGGCGTCCTCCGTAGTCTTGTCAAGTAAAGTACCATTGCATATGGTAGATATGAGTGGTTTAAGACTGGGAGTCAATGACTTATGAAAGATACTCACAAGTCTCCATGGCTCAAAGCCATGATGAGGGCAGACCATCAGAAGGTCCTTAAACCTTTCCCAAGCATGACAGAAATTCTCATTGGGTTTACATGAAAACATACTGATATATCGCCTAAAGTGCTGAGTCTTTTGAGTTGGGAAGTATTTTCTTCGGAACTCAGCTTGCATTTCTTGTCAAGTTCCAATAGAACGAAGACGATGGGAATTGAGGTAGGATTTGGCCTTGTCCTTTAGAGAAAATAGGAAGAGTTGGAGGTGTACTACATCCTCATTGGCATTTTGCTCTATGCATGTGTTACTCACTTCCTCAAACTCTCTCATATGATTGTATGGATTCTCAGAGTCTAGACCATAGAATGTAAGAAGAAGTTGGATGATCCCAGGTCTAAGTGTGAAATTCCCCATATTCAAAGGTAAAATAATACATGAAGGTGTGGTTTGCCTGATTGGGTTCAAGTGATCTCTCATTGGCCTATGAACCACAAAATCATCGTTTTCCCCATGAACATTTACAACATCTCCTAAATGAGCCATTGAGTCGAAGGATTTAGAATTGGTGAGTGAAATAGTAGTGTAAGACTCTGAGCCAGAAGGTTGGTAGAATGGGTCGTCCGATACAATATCTCCCACTAAGACTCTACCCGACCTTAGGAACATGCAACTAACACAACTCCCAAACAAATCCTAGGAATACAAGTACAGAAGCAAGAAAAAATAATAAAAAAATAAAAAAATAGAATGAAAATAAAAATAAAATATTCACTGGATGGGTGGAACGAGTTTACCAGATTTCTGTGCTCGTCGTTTGAGGATGGTGGCAAGACCTTTACACGATGCTTTCAAAGTTCGTCACATTACCGTCATTCCCTAGCAATGGTGCTAAAAACTTGACCACACTCAGTTTGTGTACTTTCTCTCAAGTATAAGTGAGTGGTCGTAGTTTTTATCTAGATGAACCCGAAGTCATCTCCACAGGGAGCAAGGTTGTGTGACTAAAGATGGAAACGCGTTTTGAAAGTGCTTGCAAAGAATGATAAAAAGAAAAGGGAAAAGAAAATCTTTTGAGTTTTTCGAATTGGGTTCAAAAACAACTTCTTTGAAAATAAACTCAACTTTAATTTTAAGAAAACTAATGAAATGATGAAATCTAAGTTATGAAAAATTCCTTTGATTGAAAACACACTTGGCCCAATCTATTCCTGTAGTGGCATCAAGATGTTGATTTGGATAATTTTACACAATCTTACATCCACACATGTAGTGTAAGATTGGAAGATTTGTCATTAAAACTTATTTTCGTGAAAAAGCATAACGTCAGGGTTTTGAAATGGGTTTCAAATTCACTAGGGCATTGAACCGAACACTTAGTTTGCACGAGCATCAACTCATAACCAAGGTCTAGTTATAACATAAGTGATTCGATTTCAAGATATAAACCTAATTTCTAGGCTTTTTACAAATCACTCAATAATTATAGTTCTTTGAAATTCATACAATCCAAATCACACATCTTTTCACCACTACGATCCTAGATTGAAGCTAAGGATGAACCCTAGCATATCATTCTTAATTGACAGTTTGAACAAAGAAACAAACACACAAATTTTCCATTGAATCCAAACTTTAGATGGCAATAGGAAATTAAAATTGAAACTAAAAACTTGAAATGAATTAATCAGAAAATAAAATTAAATAGGATACAAATTCATTTGCAAAACATATAACCCTAGGAGAGAAAGAAGATGAGAGAACTTTTTAATCAACCCTAATTCTATTAAAACAAAAAAAAATTGTGTTTAAGTCTGACCTAAAAATGTTTTTATAGGTCACCAAAAGACAAAGACAAAATAGTAACTTTACAAATAAGATAAGATATAAATAATTCAACTTCTATATGTAGAAGGGCACCCGGGCAAGGAGTGGGGTACCTGCCTGAGAATCTGGAAAATGTTGAGCTCTCTAAGGGTGCTCATACTGGCAAATGGAGCTCCTGGGTTGGCCATCGTGGCACCCGGGTTTCATGGTGGGGCGTCTGCCTAAGAATACTGTAACTTGTTTACTCCTTGGGGGCGCCCGGCTGAACTGCCTCAGTGCCTAGAGCTTCTTTTTTGCTCTTTTGATCCTCTCTTCTTCTCCAATGATTAAAATGTCCTTATGTCCACCAAAAGAAGGTCAATACCTGTATAATCCCATGATAACAATTATTAACTTAAAAATCCAATAACTCGGGAAAATAGACACTCAAACCGCTCACGAATGGGCATTGAACCATAGTTGTATAGCAATTTATACTAACAATCATTGTTCATGTATGAGATACCACCACTTTATCTCTTAAGGTTGTAATTGAATCTTTGTTTTCTAAACATGGATTTAGTCTATCAAGTGTCTGTGGGCAAGGTTATGTTGGAGCTAGTAACATGTAAAGTGAATTCAACATCTCAGAACTTTGATTATGAAGGAAAATGGATTTCTTTTTTATGTTCATTTGCCAATCAGCTTCAGTTAACTCTTGATACAGTTGCTAATAATCATCATGATACTGCTACATTTTTTTTTCTTGGTTACGAAATTGGTAAATGTGATTAGGGGTTCTTGTAAGAGGCAAGATGTTCGTCAAGACAAACACCTTGTTAGAATTACAGAAGGTTTGAGCAAAGAGACTAGTCTTAAATGTGTTGGTGATACACGTTGGGATCAAATTATAGGACCATTATAAACGTACTTTTGATGTTCTTAGCTACAATTGATGTACTTGAGATTATTTAAGAAGACTGCCTACATTCTGAGCAGTGAGTTGAATCATCATTTCTTATGGAATTAGTGCAATCTTTTGATTTTTTCTTCACTATACATTTGATGAAAAATGTACTTGGGGTCACAAATGAATTGTCACTAGCTTTGTAAAAAACAAAAATGATCAAGATATTGTAAAAGTTATGAAACATGTTCAAGTTGTAAGATCCGATTGCAAATGATAAGAGATGATTGATGGGAAGCACTATTGTTTGAAGTGCCCTCATTTTGTATGATGTATAGTATTTCTATCCCAAATATGGACGATATTTTTATAGTTCGTGGGAGGTCACGATGCAAGACTCCATAAGCTACAAATTTACACCATTACCGACTTGAGATATTGTACACAGTTATAGATATTCAACTTCAAGAGCTCAACAATCATTTTATAGAGGTAAATACTGAGTTGCTTCTTTGAGTAGCTTGCTTGAGTCCTAGTAGTTCATTTTTTGGTTTTGATAAGTGAAAGTTGTTATGCCTTACTGAGTTTTATCCATTAGAGTTTTCTCTGGTAGATTTGATGATTCTTGACAATCAACTTCAAATTACATAATTGATATGCGCCCTAAAAATGAGTATGGAGAACTATAAAGAATTGGAGATCTTTGCCAGAAATTAATAGAAATAACAAAAAATATTGTACATCCATTAGTTAATATGCTTGTGAAATTAGCATTGATTTTACCAGCATTTTTAGGAATGAAATACATAAAAAATCGATTGTGCAATCAGATGAGAGATCAATGGATGAATGATTATTTGGTAACATATATTGAAAATGATGTGTTTAATACTATTGATAATGAGGCTATTATGCAAAGATTTCAAAACATGAAACCTCGTCGAGCATAATTGTAAAGGTACTGTTGTTCACCTTTTTGTTGAAAAACATTGATATCAATTTATCAAGATTTTCATTCTGCTTAGTATTTTATAATTATTATTTAAATTTTTATATCATCCCATTATTTAAAATTTCTAGAGCCGTTACTGTTATTCAATGAAGTGGATTATTTTAATCAATGTTTTAAAAATTAGACTATTCAATGAATTGAAAAAGTGACTCAGTGAATAGGTTACCGATTCAATCAAGGTTGAATTGTTGTTAAAACATGACGCCATAATTATCTCATAAATATATTTGAAATTAATAGTTAAAAAATAAAAATATCTATTAAAAAAATATAATATTTTTTTCCTAAAATCTTATGCAAACATTGAGAGGCACAAAAAAAATATTTTTTTTTGATTCATATATATAATAATTTTTGTTTTTATCAGGAAAAGAAATATTAACAGAAAATAAAAATGGATATCTTAATAATAATTTTATTTTCATTTTGTTATCTATTTTTTCAATATATTGTTTGAATGAATAATTAATTCTGAAAAGTAAAAAAAAAAATAGAAATAAAATAAATATATATAAAAGTATACATATATATAAGCAAAAAAAGTTGAATAAAAGAGAATGATTACATTAATAGATTATTATAATGGTAGGTAGTAGGCTTAGAAAAGTGTATAGACTAAGGGTGGGCTTTAGCCTGATTAAAATTTTGGCTCAAATTGTTTTATTACTAATAATATATAATATCCTAATTTAATTATTTATAACTCAATTTAATACTAAGTTATTCCCCAATTTAATATCCAGTCCATAGGCTAAGATAAGAAAAAAAATCTAACTTAATTTAATACCAACTCATAACCTAATTTAATACCAAGGCCATGGCCTAGGGTAAAAAAAATTCCTAACTCTATCTTTGGTGGATATGTAACGTAGAGGCAAAAACAAATTAATCGAAAGGTTGAGCAGATGAACTGTAGTTTCTTTGTAGAGAACAATTCTCTAGTAATAATTTATTCATCAAAAATCACCCCAGATCGTTATAAGCTGACAAAGTTTAAATAGAGAAAAACCCTAATAAAACACAACCAAAATTAGGGAACAGAATAATATAAAATAAGGTTTCAGACTAACTATAAAGTCTAAAAAGTTTCTAATTTTTACACTATGCTAAATAATATATTCTAAAAAATATATTTGGAAATATAAGTAAATATTCTAAAACTAATTCTAAATAAAGTTGATATCTAACTATGATTTTTCTGATGAATATCTAAACTAAAGGAGTGTGTGGAATGCAAAAAATAAAAATGAAAAAAGTTAGTATAAAAATGACACATTAACGAAATTTGATTATAAAAAATTGGTAACATTTTGTATCTTTTGGGGGATTTTGGTCTTGCCAAACACCTCCTAAGTAGGAAACTTAATATAATATTATAATAATATTCAATCTGCATCAGTATGTTTGTAATATGATAAAACAAGAAAACAATAAGTGATTTTATCTACACTTACATATCTTGCCTGTAATATAGAGATTTTGTTTGAATTATTACGTTATGTGTGTTACTTAATTGATATTGGTTTTGGGTTAAATAAATTTTTATGAACTTATTTTCATTTTTAAAAGGGGTAAGGCAATCTTTAAAGCTTCAATTTTTTCAAAGTTTGGAACCCCATCAAGATGCGCGTATTAGCGACAGGCTATTTGAACCTTTGTATGAGTGAAACAATATGCTGTGCAAACCTATGTGTGAATGATACTGTAATTTTTTGGGAGGCCCAAAATCCATCGACTGAGCTATGTTGATATATATTTGTGTGTGCGTGTTATATATATGCTAGGGGTGAGTCAACCTTTTAAGCTTCTTTATTGTGGCCTAGACTCCTCCAAGGTGTCTAAGTCTCTTTACACCACTTAGCCTCTCATCTTTTGGCCATTTTTAATGTTATATACATACATGTATAGTATGTATACGTCTATGTACAGGTATGTGTAGAATCTAGTTTTTTATTTTTTTTTTAAATAAGGTTTAATTAAGATGGAGAGTTGGTTTTTGGAAGCTATACTAGCTTGCATAAGAGGGACTTTAGTGTTTGAGAGAGTGTTTGGCTAAGTGTAGGAAGAAATTGTTGAGAAAGAAGAAGAAAATGAGAAAATTAAGCTTCAAGCATATGGTTTTGGTTCTAATATGAACTTTTTGGGTAGGTTATTTTTTCTTGTTGAGCTTCTGCAGATTAAGTTTGGGGTTTCTTTTTTATTAAATTGATTAAAGGTCAACCATGTATACATTAGAGAAGTAGATGGTTACTCGATGTGTAATTTATAAAATTGTATTAGATTAATGTGGTTATGGTTTAGGCTCAAAGGTTATTGACCTATGAGCTACTTAATGATCCTTTTTTACCATCTAATAAAAACTAATTAAATGAGGAAAATTTGGTTTTGAAGTAAAAAAGTGATTGTTTCTAAGTAAAAAAAAAAAAAGAACTGGAAGTCATTGTCTGAACGACTATTCACAAACTTCAATCATGTATACACATGTTCAAATATATTAGTCTACCTAACTTTACATCACCATTCGTATAATTCTGCACTTAACGTCCTATCTAAACAACACAAACTTAACTTGAATTGCTATCATCTTTTATTGTTTAAGTGCTTATGGAATGTGATGAAATGTGAAACCAACCTACTGAGGTCGATTGTTTAGTATACCAATTGAATTGAATTTCCATAATATAATATAATGTAAGTTTTATGTTATAGGATATTGTGTTGAGGAATAATGAAATGTGATGAGTTAATGAGATGGTGAGAACAATGTTAAGTATTGGAATGTTATTGACTTTGGTGTCGATATGTACTGAAAATAATGGATATTCGTATACTTGAAAGTCTTAAAGAATTTTCGTTTCCAGTGGATTAATAACTCACAAAGTAAGGTAGATGCCTAATAGTGGTATATATTTTTTTCCTCAACTGTGTACGAGAATGTAGATTCCACGATGACATGTTCCCATGACTTAAACCTAAATGCAGACATTGAAGGGTTGTATTTTAGCTGGACACCTTAGTTTGAGTTATTTGTATAAAGTATTTGGACCCAAAGCTCTATTGTGGTTGTAGTGAGATGATATTGGCATATGTTTGATTAAGATAGATATGCAATCTAGATGTGTGCCTTTAATTAACGTAAGATTATTGTTGTTTACTTTACATCTTTTAGATAGCTTTGTATATATTGTATATGATGTTGTTGTTATAATGAACACGTGTGGGTTTAGGTGGGTTTTATCATCAATAGTTTTTGTTTAAACCGCTTTTATGAGGGGTTTTATGTTTTATCATACTTAGTTTTTTTTATGAGATTGTACGGGCTGCATTGTGCCCATATATTATTTTATTATTATCAGAGCATTGTTAGCTAGTTTATGCCTATGAATGTTATTTACATTATGGAATTTATATGGTTTTTGTTTTAGATAGTCTTGTGATTATGTATGATTTGTCATCAAAATCTAGGGCATTACATAGTTGATTTGAGTGACTTGACACCTGTTTTAAAAAACCGTCCATCTTTTAAAAATATTTTAGTGTTACAAACGAACCAAGTTTCAACAAGTATCTTATGAATTAAGAGCTCCTTTATGTTTGTTTGATAATATAAATGAATAAGTTTGAATAAATAAACAGGCCAAGCTTAAACAAAAGTAAACTTAGCTCGATAAGACTTGTGAATAACTTATTTATTGTTTATAAACAGGCTTGTATAATCTCAAACAAACTTATGAATAGTCTTGTTTACATGTTTGTAAATTAATTTGTTTATAGCAATTGAATTTCTCATTTAAATATTCATAAACAAGCTCGCGAACATTATCTAAATTTATAGAAAAATGTTAGAAATTAAATATTAAACACATTAATTTAAACCTTGCCTTTTAATTTAGATAATTATCTTGTTTTCTAAGTTTGTTTATGAATATGAATGTGACCAAGTTTAACAAAAGCTCGGAAATATGCTTGATAAAAGCGCATAAATCAACTTGATGAAAACTCACAAATAGGCTCAATGGAAGCTTACGAACAAATTCTTTTGTTGTAATCAAATTGAGCTTAAGTTTGCTTATGGATTAGTAAGCCAAGATCAAATAAATTTTGAATTTTGTAAAAAGCTTAGAGCCCAAACTCGCAAAAATTTTAATAAACAACCTTAAATATAATATTTCAAACTTGATAAAACCTTAATTTGAGCTGTTTAAAAACTTTAACAGATAAGCTAAACATTGCAATACTGCAGTCAGATAATTTGGAAAAAAATAGGTGGCATTTTGTTAAAAATAGTTTTTATAAGTTAATTGATCAATTAAATTCAACTGTTTTAATTGATCGGTAAGGTTCGATTTTTAAACATTGGTACTAAGAAAGTTTAAATTGAAAAAAGAAAATTTTCGATATTCAGTATAGAAATCTATAACGGTAATTCAGGTGATAGCTATTGAAAATTACATTTTATATCAATAATTTACCCTAATCTACACAATTAGGCAATTGCCAAAAGGAAATTTTGGAACGAATGGTCAAAAACACCCTTTCCATTTCCAAAATCGATCCCTTCCCCTCTGCTCCAACACAACAAAAATCGTGGGAAAAAAAAAAAAAAAAACCAATTTATCGTTCGTCTCTGTTAAATACATGACGGAGACGAAGACTTGACTTGCTTTCCCGCTTTTCGTACACACACAGACAGAGTTCTTCCCACCCCCACGCACACATATTGTACGTATATGTATTGGCAGATTCATAGGAAACCCCTCCCTTTAAGCAATGCCACCCCTACTATCGCCCTTGAAGCATCCAAGGCGGCAAATGCTCAACTCCGTGGATTCCTCGGTCGATTCTTAACGCACCAGCAAGCCCTGGGAAACTTTCTTTCTTCAATCTCATTCGATTCTATTGCTGTTGTTAATCTGAACATTGTTGGTGTTCTTGAATGATCAGAGTGGAGTTCAGTACCCGACCCCTATTATATACGTACATATTTATATATATAAGCAAAAAGTTCAGTTTGGCAGCAGCGGCGATTAGGGTTGGAGTTTGACTTTCAAATTCTCCTCGATCGATCGTCGATGTTACTGTTGTCTAATTTGTTTAATTTATGTAGATGAATTTTCGAAGAAAGGTTTAATTTTTTTTAATTGTTCATGTTAACTCATTGGTGGGGTTATATGACTTTTTTCTTTAAGGAGAGCTTGATTAAATGCATTGATGTACTGGGGTTCACTGAAGTTAGTTGATTTAAGTTGATAGTTTGATGCGATTGCAGAATTGAAGTGCCTGTTCCTCACGTACATCGCCCTTGAGTTAGGAATTGAACCTGTGTAGTCTTTGTGGAAGTATACCACGGGCAACTGGAGTTAATCGGCAGGTGCCTATTATTGTTCTTCAGATGATCTTATATTTAATCTGTACCATTGTTGCTTGTACAGTTGTGCTGGTTTATTATCATGAAGCACCTATATTAGACATAAATTCTAGGCGTCTTCCTGATTTTAGTTGTCCATTTTGTTGAATCTCTGGCGGTAACAATTGGCTACCTCTAATTAACACATTCTAATTTTTCACCAGTGTAAAGGTATAGTACAAATGTATAATACGACGTTTGTATGAATAATAATTCTGCTAGATTATACTGTGGAGCTATTTCTTCTGTTAAAGGATTGCTTTTGGGTTTACAATCCACGGACATATCACCAAGCTGTTAGGAGGAGATGATTTTGGAGTAGACCAAAATGAACCCATATGTGGGAATAATATTCCAAAGGCTCCGGGTGTTGATAAGGTTTGAAACCAGTGTGGGATAGCCTTAATCCAAATATCCAACCCAAATATCTTTCACATGATCATGATATAGATTTAAAAAAAATGATATGAATGGTGCTTCCCCAAATTCTTCATTGCCAATGGGCTCAATGCCTCTTCCCCCTGCTAATTGTTGATACGAGGTGTATTCGTTTTTTTTATGTCCACTCAGTCAAACATAGCATAATTTGAACTTATTGATTTTGATAAGAAACTTACTTTTTTTTTTTGGAGCAAATTATTTTCAAATAAATTGAGTACTTTCTCTCTTTTGCATGGAATTTATCAATGCTTATTTTTATTTTTATTTTTTTGAGCAAATTATCTTCAAATCAATTGAGTACTTTCTCTATTTTGTATGGAATTTATCAATGTATCCTATTCATAATTCCTTTCAACTCTCAGGACATGATATCTTTTCAAAGGGTCTTTTAAGGTACTTTCATGGGCCATTCTGAGATTCATTTCCCATTTAACTGAATTTCACATGATAGCTTATCACCTTTTCTGTTAGGATCTCACATTTTTTTTACGCGTCTAACTCTGATCAGCTTGTAGAGCCATTCTTACACTTCACATTTTTGAATGTTCAACTGCATCAGCGGCTTTAGTGTTATTGACTGCTAAAAAATGAGTGCCTATAGTACATTGGAGGTCACTTTCAGGGATATTCTTCGTGTGATAAATCCCTCGGCAGAAGACCGCTGGACACGAGATCAGATCATTGATGAGCTTCGAGCTGTTGTTCGATCTGTAGAAAGTCTTAGAGGTACTTAATGCTAAACTATTCAAGCTCACATCCACACCATCTTCTTTTGATCATTTTATTGATTTGTATATGTGATGTAATGGGAAATGTGAAAGGGCTTGTTTGGATGTTTAGTAGCAGTACAGTTTTTTCACTTTGCTTTCATTGTATTTAAGTTAGCAAGCAGTCGGCGCATCACCTACAGTAGGCCATGGTAAAAATGAAACCATTTTATTTCATGAAGAACATAAAAATGATTATAGACATGTAATATTTCATAAGAAAAACGTCCCTTCCTATGAAATATGAGATTAAAACAAAAACATTTAGTTTGTTCTATCACTTCACTATTAACATGGTTGTTGACTTAATTTTTACTGACATTTTTAGAAAGTTGAATATCTTTGCTTAGATCGCTTCACTCTCACCCTGTGCGTCTGTATTAGATGCGCATGATGTTAAATTTTAATATCTATTTAAGTCTCTCAAAAAGTCCCAGCTTTGTTTATTTTACGTGCTGATCTGTTATAAAACTGAAGTCATAGGCATTGACACTTACCTTGTAACTCATTTTTGATTTGATGTTGTTGGATCTTGAAGTGTTAGGTTGGGGGGGGGGGGTTGGTGGGGTGGAGATCCAAGCTTTAGTTGTGAGGTAGGTGTTGGCAGGATAGTCACAATATTAATGAGAGAATATTGCACATGTATTTAGAATGAAACAATTTACAGATGGGGAGAATAATCCTACATCCTATGCAACATATCTATATAAAAGCTTTAAAACTGACTAAGAAAACTTCAAATGCTTGTGTGAGAATTCTTGATGATTAATTTGTCAAGAAATGAGCTCGAAAGAGGAAATTCCTGCAACTTATAATCCAATGCCATATTGGTAACGTCTGTTTGAGTTCTCAAGTTCGTCGGTGAAAAACACATTGCAAATGCCTCTTCAACTGCAGCCTTTTATTTTCTTTTTAAGTTATTTTCAAAAGGAACTTAGTTTATGTATTTAGAACATGATCGAAAATGTTATCATCCCCCCATTTTCTGATGTTTGGATTTTTCTACTGAACTATTTTATTTCCTCCTAAACATATTTGTTAGTTTGGCTTATTAGTTGCAATTGCTGCATCCACTTTTCTTCCCATTCTGATCTTTGCTGTTAAGGATGCCTTTCCATCTTAGCTTTCAAAATCATATAATCTAATCCTTCAGGCTATTCGCCATGTTCGAGCTATACTCAGGTTCGGTTCACATAATGACACTACCCAACGGCCATTATCCAGCTATCTTGCTGTGAAACAAACTGTATAAAATTGGAGATGCTATCAGCGAGGCAAACAGAAGAATGCTAACAATACTAACCACCACTTTCATGGCATTCTGTTTAAAGAAAGGGGAAAAACCACGGGGGAATTATATTCTTCTTCAAGAGAAGATAAGAAAATGAAAGGCCATATCTGCCTCTTCTAGCTTCTAGTAGCACACACTTCCACCACAAGATAATCTGTTTATAGACTGATGATGAAGATCCCAGTCTCTTGGACTCTGCATGATAAAATAGGACTTGAAGTCCTGGTAGATGCTTGAAGAGTAATACAACCTATTGTTTCTGCATGAAGATGACCCAAAAAGAGGAGCACTTTGGTTGACTTATTTAATGTCCTTGTACCATGAATCCAAAAGAAGCTCCTGTCTGCCGTTAAAATATTAATTTTTCTAGAGTAGAGTTTTATCCAAGCCTGTTAAGACTTTTGGGGAATAAACCCATGCTACAGGCTAATACAGCCTTTTTTTCTTTTCCCTCTTCTGCTTTTGCTCCATCTTTTTGTCTATATTTTTCTGTTTTAGTAAAAAAATGTAATACACATCCCTGGTTGCTTTCTAATTGCATTTATTAAATTCTTATGAACTCGCATTTGTCGTTTACATTAATAATGTTGATTCATGACTTAAATGCTGCAAACAGGTGCAACGGTGGAGCCATTTGGATCATTTCTCTCTAATCTCTTTACAAAATGGGGAGATCTGGACCTATCAATAGAGTTACCCAATGTTTTGTATATTTCACCCGTTGGAAAAAAGCGTAAGCAGAATTTGCTAGGAGATGTACTAATAGCCCTAAGGAGGAGAGGTAATCTCCTTTAACTTATAGTTTATTCCTCTTTTGCATTTCATAAGACCTCTACATCTGGTGAAATTTTTATGCATTCTACTTAATTAGTTAGACTATTTAAAGAGCCTGTTGGGCTTTATTGGTCAGTATTAATTCTTTTAATTTATTTTGAAGAACCTAAAACAAAGATCTGCACGAAAATATTGCTCATTATGAAGGATGAGGTGTTTGTGATCCTGGAAAAAAAAAATTAAATAAAGCAAAAGAGCGGCGCTGGAATACTAGAACTGTAAACGAAGAAAACAAAGAACTTCGAGCAAAAAGAACCCAACAAATGACAACACCACCCAGGAGGATTAAGAGATAATAACTAGACGTGAGTGCACACCCAATGCGTGCCAATATAATAGGTATATAGAAGTTATTGGAGGTTGTCAAGAAACAAAGTTTGAATGAATGGCATGACACTTAATTAGAGTTGTCTTGTAGGAGTCATGAAGGGGAATGCACAAGATTTTTCTTAAGGAGAAGACCATAATGGAATGTAGTTTAAAAATAGCGAAGGATTAGCGTAACAACTATCTAATTAGAAGCTTTGGAACATTGCATATATTGGTAGACACAATTGATCGCAAAAGAAACATCAAGTCTTGTTAATGCTAAGTATTAAATAAAAACCAACACACTAAAGTAAAGAGTTGGATCTAAAAGTGATCACCAAAGTGAGATAGAAGAGACACTCTTGGCATGGAGCATGTTGATACGTTTGAGAAGATCCAAAGTGTACTGTTTCTTTTATAAAAAGAGACCTTGTGGATCAAGAGGCCTTAGCCCCCAATTGGGTTTTGTGTGGTTCAATAGACCTATTCGTCTTCTGTTTTCATTTGGACACCCATTTATTGCCAATACGATTCTTATTGGATTGGTATGGTAAATTCCACATGCCCTTATTCATTAGCGATGTGAATTCTTCATCGATAGAAGGTCGCTAGTGTAGATTTTTTGATACAACAGAATAAAAAATGGGCTTAAAGTTATCAGAGTCCAAAGCATTAGTAGTTGAAACATTGAAGGCTTTCAGAGTGTGATAGGAATGAAACCTTCTAAAAGAGGCCTAGGCTTAAAAATATTACTTTTGTGAGAAAGTGATGGGAAATAGAAAGGTGGACTCATCTACCTTCACGAGATTTATATGCGACTAGTTTGAGAATTAAGGCATGTATGGCCTTTACAGTATGCCCAAGGAAGACACAAATTTGAGACCTGAAAGCTAACTTGAGTATTATAGGGCCGGTGATACAGGCAACAAGCACAACCAAATGTTTTGAGACATTTATAATCACGTTTTCGATTAAATAAAAACTGAAAGTGAGATTTGGACCTTGGGACAACATAAGGTAGTCGATTAATGAGATAGGATGCAAATGAATAATGAGCAAGTAGCATCAAACTCATTTCACTGATGTGCTGATGTTTACATTTGATTGAATCATTCTTTTAATGAGTCTAGGGACTTGAAAGATGATAGGAGATGGCTTGTTTAGCAAGAACAGAATGAGGGAACGATATCCTTTAATACAATTAGATCAAACTGTTTTTACTTTACGGTCAAAAAACCGTTTAACTTGATCATAAAATAAAAATAAAAAAATAAAAAATCAACCACCTGAGATTTAGAGACAATAGGAAAGATCCATATATACTTGTAATCATCCATAAGAGAAACATATTATCAATATATTATTTATTTCCATTTACTGAAGTATTGGACAAGGACTCCAGACATTAATGAAAATTAATTCTTAAGGAAAAATGGAAATAGGAGAAAGAAAAATGGTAATTGATGGCTCTTTTGAGAGGTCATGTTGGACAAAGAGATTTTCCTTTATTCTTAGAAAGTGCAAGATGGTGACAAGAAATTATCTGACTAGCAATTTGAAGAGAAGAATGGCCGACACCAATTATTGTGAGCAAATAAGTCCAATATAAATAATAAAATTTTTACTTCCCTAACAATTTGAACTTTTAGGTGAGGTGGTGGCTAACATGCTAACATGGTATTAGAATAGACAAAGGCTCTAAATTCAAACTTCACTACCGTCAATAGTTTCACGTGTTTGACCCTTAGCAACCTAATTTGCTCAAAGTAGCAAACAAATTGCACTCCAAAGCACAAATTCACGCTTTCAGAGTCGAAGTATGTCAAAATTGTGGATTGCTTTGGTGAAATTTGCGGCTTCAAGTTAATGATCACCACTTTATGAGAATACTTGAAGGTTATTAAACTATAGGTTAGGCCCACAAGGACCAAAGCATGAGAGATAATATCTCTTGAAGTCACACTTTCCAACGTGGGCCACTTGACAAGTGATTGAAATGGGTATAGGACTTTGTGGTGCACTGCAGCACCTTTGGATCAAATCAGTGCATAGTATATTGATCTAATCTTAGGGTGGTGCAAAGCACTATTGGGGTCAGTGCACCACAAAGACCCTCAATCCATTGAAATACTACGTTAATTTGTATTTTTAATATGTTTATTAACACATTGCATAGACTAATTGATGTGCGGAATCCAAATCAAACCTAGTAACCGTGTCGAATGTATGCAAAGAAAACAAATAGAAAAGCACCAAAATAAGAACACCAAGATTTAAATGGTCTAGCAAATTGCCTATATCCACGGGCATTTTCTATTAGCAATCTCCCAACCATAGAGTAAGGATTACAAGAATAAAAGAAATAACCTCACCTTGCTTTTCATTTTTCTCTCTCTCAAATCCTAAAAATCCTTAATTTGAATCTACAGAAAGTGTCAGTTGTGTCCCTATATACACACATATATATATATATATAACAAAAAAATCCTACTCGTAACGGACTCTAAAAACATCCCTAATAAATTAGAATTTGTGTTGCTTACTGAAATGAGCTTCCTTACAAGCTCCCCTACAGCTCTGTTATGTCTTTGTATTTCCCAACTACATTTAGCAAGCTTGCCAGTAATTGTTCCAAAGATCTGTAAGTTTTTGTATATGTTCTCAGTAATTCCAAGTGGCAATCAGTCTTCGTTTCACTCCACTAGCTTCACTTAGGCATCTACCATGTTGCTAGAACTTAGTGAAATGCATATGAACTATAACTCTAACACTAATCCTTGCAATCAATAAATATTTATTATTTTTTAAAAACATTAATTTATTAAAAAATTAATAATTTAAAGGGTAAATTACACGTATCTTCTCTCAACATTTGGTGAGTATACTTAACTACCTCTCAATATTTAAAAATTATACTTACCTGTTTTATTTTGAAATTTTGTTAACATTGATCCATTTCTATTTTATGTCCATGTGAATTCCTCAATTTATCAAATCTTGTTTGCTACCATGAATTTTTTTGTTTTGGGGGATTTTTGTGAGGAAAACTAATGAATGTGTGAGGGAGGGACAAAATTGAAAAAACACCTAACATTTTGGTTACTTTAATGATTTTGTTTAAATTTTAACTGTTGATTTAATGGAAAGGAATAAATGCTAATAATATTTCAAAATAAAGGAGGTGAGTATAATTTTTAAATGTTGAGGGTTGGTAAATGTAATTACCTAAATATTAAAGGAAAGTAAGTGTAATTTACCCTAATTGAAAGAAGTTTAATAATGTACATAAATATATATTTAAATAAATATACATATATGCTTTGAGACACTTCGACTCTCAAAATATTTGGGTGATAGACGCTCTCACACTCCTGCTCCCAGTCCATGTATTAGTTACTTTGGTTTGGTTCCTACTACCACAAATGAGGTGGCGTGCTAAGAAAAAATATGTCATTATAAATAATAAAGTTACCTCTTTCCTAATAATTTAAACTTTTAGGTGAGCTGGTGGTTAACAGTACACCAACATTGGTGAGTATCTCGTTCAACGACACACATGACAATAGAGGAAGAAGACTTCGACTAATAGACACTAGAGACTGGAGGGAGAGAGTAAAAGCCACCTTTACTCTTTTTTTGAAGAAGGCTAGCTTTTGAGAATCGATCCTTGATGCAAAAAGAATTGGAGTCAAACTTAAAACACATTGTTTTCACGCACAAATTGATTTGCAGAAATCAAGTTTTTATTGACAAAGTGTACATGTAACGTATTATGCTATCAAAATTGAGGAGAAGGAGAAAGAACGTTAGAGGATCCAATGTGATGGATTTCCAAATCTTGGCCATTGCTCACTTGGATTTGATCATAACGAGTGTAGTTCCCAGCCTGAAGATTTATGTTATTGAAATGTGCAGTTATGTGGTTCCGTGTGGCAGTGTTAGGATACTACCATGGCATTGGTTGGAGTACCCGTATAGGCTTTGAAAAGAGAACGTACAAAACTCTGAATATTATTAGAGAGAACACACACCAACAAGATTCATGTGTGTTAATTTATACACACCTAAAGAGAGACTATACACATTCTAAGGTGACCATTTACAT